>PVIC010007596.1:0-50503 GCA_004025085.1 Thryonomys swinderianus | reverse complement strand
AAGAAGAAGAAGAAGAAGAAGAAGAAGAAGAAGAAGAAGAAGAAGAAGAAGAAGAAGAAGAAGAAGAAGAAGAAGAAGAAGAAGAAGAAGAAGAAGAAGAAAAAGAAGAAGGAAATGCAGATCAAAAGCAATACAAGACTGGCTGTACTGTCACCAAAATGTCAGAGACAATTGTTGGTGAGATGATGAAGAAACAGTAACTACTGATGCAAATATAGATTTTACAGCCATTATAGAAAATGGTATGGAGATTTCTCAGAAAATTAAATGTAGCACTACTGTACGATGTAGCGATCACTGTTTTAAGTGAATACCTAAAGAAAGTGAAATCAGGAACTAGGGAATTAGCTCAGTGACCCCACAACTGTCTCATAAGCACAAGGTCCTGAGTTAGATCCCTGGTACTGGAGAAAAGAAAAAGAAGAAAATGAAAACAGTACAGTGAAGATATTTGCACTTTAATATTTGTTTCAATAGTATTCACAATAGCAAGATCTGGAAATAGATGTCTACCATTGTATGAATAGAGTTTTTAAAATGTGATAGATCTGCACAATAGAATATTATGCCACCATGAAAAATAATGGTATCCTTTCATTTGTCAACATGTTTGGACCTGGATGATGTTACTCTAAGTGAAATAAGCCAGTCATACAAGAAATATATTTCAAATTTTCATGTATTTATAGAATCTTGAAAAACACAGAATGTGATGTGTGTTCTATATACTTGTCTATAATACAGAAAAAAAGCAGTGGTTACTAGAAACAGCATAGGGAGAGAATAGTTGGTAAGGTTAGAAGTAAGTTAGAAGACACGAAATACCATAGAGTGAAGTGACTTAGAAATGTAATCTACAACATGATTGTTGTAGTTAATAAAACTGTACCGTAATGACTTATGCTAAATGAGTAGGTTTTACTTGCTCTTGCCACAAAAGTAAAGAAAAATGGATGGCTGTGTGAGAAGACACGTGTGAATTGATTCACAACAATAGCCTTTTTACTATCTATGATATATCTTGACTTTGTGTTGCATACCTTAATTGTACACTATATATACATATATATGTATATATATATGTATATATATACATATATATGTATATATATGTATATATACATATATTTTTAAAAAAAGATTATCAGGGCTGGGGATTTAGCTCAAGTGGTACCACGCCAGCCTTGGATGTGCAAGGGCCTCAGTTTGATCCCTAGTAACACACACACACACACACGCACACAAACACACGACTATCAGAATTAAAATTGAAGTATCTTGCCTCTACTTTTATTTTCCCTATGTACAGGTACAAATTCCTTATGATGAATGCTATCATTGTGTGCATCTAAAATATACCAATAAATTTTTTCTTAAAAGAGAATTAAAACTGAAGATTAATGGACTTCAATTTTAACTCTGACAAAGTCTTTATTGAGTCAAAATCTTTGGAGGAGGTATTAGGGACTTCCATTTTTAATACATTTCTTGGGTAAATTTTTTCATAAACAAAAACGTGACAGTTGTCACTGTAGGAAGAAGAGAAGGGAGTTTAGAATGAAATTCTGAGGATTATTTTTAAAGAACAAAGAGTAAGTAAAATGAAGTTTCTTAGGAGGAGAAGTTCACAAGAAGAAGAACCAGAAAAGTTAGGCAAATCCAGAGGATTAGAGAAATTCGGAAGCCCTACAAAAGGTTACAGTGAAATCAAGTCCCCTGCCTTTCTCTGACATTGGCTTAGACATTCTTGATGGTCTAACGCCGAACATAAGGCATTAAGCAGATCACAGTAATCTAAACACAGTCTGCATGTTAACAAGATTCTCACTTGAGTCACAGCACATTTAAGTGGCTTTTAGCTGCTGGTGACCTGAAAGAGATCCCTTTTTGTGGAGAAGTTGGGCATGACAGACAGACCCTCCTGGGGATAAAGAAATGAAGAAAGTTTGGTGCTTTACACAAATCCAGAACAAAAATCTTCCAGCTCATTGGTTGCCAGAGCATTGCTTCTGTTTAAAGAAAGTGAATAGACACAGAGACAGCAAGAGGACCTTGCTGCTGACAGAGATGACACAATGGGAAGGAGAGGTGGACGTGGTTGGTGGGAGACGTTTCCCCAAGGATGAGTGGCAGGTGAACCGCGGGTGACAGCAGGTGCCCTGAGCCATGTTGGTTTGCTGGTCAGAAGCAAGGTAACACATCTTCCAAGAGCACATCTGAGTAATTTTAAAAATCTTTCGTGACCAAGGATATATTATAAAATCGCAAGGGGTTGAATACTATGATGAGGAGAAGGACTCTTCAGAAACTAGAAAACAAAAGTTACTCAAAAGAGTAGAAAAGTTAGCATAGTTTAAGAAGTCTCATATTGGAAAAGGTTGTAATAAGAAGGAATTTTGTTTTTAATATATTATTGGTATGATGTGTCCTCCTTTGAACAGTGGTAAGAAGACTTCGGATAATATAAAGGACAACTGATAAAGCAGATGGGGCTTGACATAGACTGAGGATGAAATAAAAATTCTAACTGAAAAGATTATCTTCATAAAATCTATGCTTTTTACATTAAAAATCACCAGAATGAATGGAATTTGGAAAAAATCCTGAGGAGCAACCCTGATGAATCAAAACTTACATAGTTCAGTAGCAAGAAGACCCTTGTGAAGAATCCAACAAGCAAAGATAAAAACACCCTCAAATACATTAGGGAAAGCTAAATGATCAGAGGTATAATTTAAGATGTCTGGTCTCATATCAAGGGATAAAAATAAAATAAAGAATATTATTTTTCACGACAGTCTTCCTTGAGGAAGTCATTAAAGTGTTCCTCAACTGACTTTTGAAATTGAAACTTGTGTCAGATCAAAAGTTGATAAGAGCTCCCAATTTAATCAGTACACAAGGTTAAATAGATCATCAAAAGTCCATGACAGCCATCCAAATATTTGTGAGAACTCTAAGGTAAAATTTGTTTTAACTAATTTAGTTTACAAATTCATCTGAATGTCTGGGGATGCCAGGAGAGGGGCATGGGCTGTGCCCACCTAGAAACACTCTAGCAAATCCAGGCAATGAGAGACGTGCCAACTCATTTATAAAACCACTCAGGTTAGTGGAAACTAATAAGACTGTATCATCGGTCACCTATAAAAAATGTAATCAATTTCTATGATTATGAATTGAAATACGTTTTGGACATTTTTATGTGAAAACCCTGTTTTGGGTTCTAAAATTCTGCAATAAGCAATCCAAGCATTCTTAGTGAATGGAAATTACATTCTGTTAGAGAAAAACATATACTTTAAATAAATATACACAATATGTCTTCCTATCATATAGAGTTATGTTATAGGAATAGTGTCAAATTAGTCAAACTGTAAAGAGCCACCTTAAATAGTAATCACACTTCCTGCCCTGGAAAGGCAGCTCAAAGAAATAAATGGCCAAGAGGAAGATCATGGATTTTAACAATAACTAGAATTCAAAAAAGGTTGTCAAGGAGTTGTTAATTTACAAAAAAATATCTATAACAATAAACTTTTTGAGAAGATAGTAAAATATCTGATTTCTGATTCCATTTACAGTCTTAGGAAATAGTTTAATAAACAAAGATAAAGAATACAACTCAGGGGCCAGAGGGTTAGCTCAGTTGTTCCAGCGCCTGCCTTGCAAGCGCAAGGTCCTGAGTTCAATCCCTGGTAACCACATACAATGCTGGGTGTGGTGGCTCACACCTGTAATCCCAGCACTTGGGAGGCAGAGACAGGAGGATTGCTGATTTCCAGGCTTCCCTGCACTACATAGTGAGCTCAGGGCCAACCTGAACTACAAAGCGAGACCCTGTCTCAAAAAAAAAAAAAAAAATACAAGTCAGCATGAAAATAAAACAGTTGATGATTTTTGTAGGAATCAATAAAAATAAGAAGTAATGTAGGTTTTCAAAGATAATTATGATTAAACATGAAGCATAATGTAGCAAATGATTGATATCACTTGAAGCTGAATTCTAAACATGTTGTTTCAAGTTGACAAAACACAAACACAAGTACACACACAGAACTAACCTATTTTCTGGAAGGGTATTAAATGAGAATTGTTTAAAAAACCTGTTTTCAGTAAAACTCACTTTGTGAGTTTTACTTTTGCATGTCATAGTAAGTATTGATTATTACAAACAAGATACAACAGGTAAAATACTTAGAAAATATTTGGGAAAAGATTGGCATTCAGGTGTTGTGAATAAATTGAACATGAGATTTGGATGATTTGAAATCGATAAAAATTGAAATAGGATATAATCTGAGTCTAAAGGATTAATGCACATAGATAAAGTAAACCAAAATGTCATCACCAAATTTCAGGTAGTTTGATCACTCAAGGGGACAATATTTCATGAACAATTAAAAACAGGTAGTTGTTCTTACTTTTTCACCTCCCACACATTCTGCTTCTCAGTGACACAGCGAGAGCATGGGAAATGAGTCATTTAGACTAGTTTCAAAGTAATTTAAGATGTTTCAATGAGCTTTAAAAGTCTGGGAAGAGGCTGGGCATTTAGCTCCGTGGCACTGTGCCTATCTTGCATGCACAAGGGCCCAAGTTTGATCTTTAGTACTGCCAAAAAAAATGTATGGGGAGAATTATACTTTATTTAATATTTAACAACACAAAGCATAATATGGTGGCTACCACATAACAGATGTTCCATAAATGTGAGAAGATACAAACCAACAGAAAGACTGCTATACAGTTGAGAGAAAATGGAGGAAAAAGAGGAAAAAATTAAAGAGCAGAGAGCAAGAGAGAGCCAGGGAGAAAGATAGAAGAAGGGAGGGGACACAGGTCATACCTGCATCGGTAAATTGTTCTTCTCTTCTCTTTAGCAGCTCTTTATAATAATATTGAATGAGAATTCCAAACTCTGAGTAACTCTAACTTCTGACAATAAGAAGAGATATAGATCCTGAAAAAAACCAACAGTAATGGCCTCATGACCCAGACCCGAGAGGTATTCATTCCTTTGCTATTCACCTAACAAATGATTCTGTCCAGAATGTTCTGAAATGCTGAAAGTAGAAGAAACAAAATAATGCCATTCTCTTTCGTCGGAAATAACTTGGCAGGTAACAGTAAGGGAAAAAGCCCAGCTAACATGAAAACATGCAAAGTGCCTCTAAAATCCCCGCTGGTTTTTTGGTTGAATATCAGAGCCAAGAAGTTGAAAGGATGCTCGCGTTTATGGCTGGTAAAGACTACAGAGACAGCCTTTACGAAAGTGTGAGCTGGCTTTCCCCCAAATGTTGCATTACCCTTGAATGGAAAATTGATCGGATGACATATGGTGATAACATCTGCCACCCATGGAGAAAGCTGTAGTGCCATGTGGGTGGTAATGGAAGCCGTAATAGTGAGGGTGGAGAATTTAATAACAGTATGTAGCACTGCGGAAAGTAACAGCTCTCTGAAAAAAAGGGAACAATTGGTATCAATCTTTACGACAATGGTACTAGGAGACCATACATCTTGCTCTTCGGTCGACATCCCAGAGCGATGGAAAGGGGCGAAAGTTGCTTTGTCATTTCATTTCCTATAAAGTGAGCTCTGCTATAAACCCAAGGGAGGATTTTCTACTAAATGATATTGAGGCAACACTTTCTTCTTCAGTAATTAGAAAATTATTAGAAAAGTCACATTTATCACAGCATGAATTTGTAGCCATAATATATGATATTTTTTTTTTGAGGCAGGGTCTCACTTTGTAGTTCAGGCTGGCCCTGAGCTCACTATGTAGCCCAGGCAAGCCTTGAACTCAGCAATCCTCCTGCCTCTGCCTCCCAAGTGCTGGGATTACAGGCGTGAGCCACCACGCCCGGCACTGTGGTATGTGGTATTGATGGCTGGTGGGCGTGAGTCTCAACACCCAGCATTGTATATGGTTACTGGACTCAAATCAGGGCCTTGCGCTTGCGAGGCAGGCGCTGGAACCACTGAGCTAACCCTCTGGCCCTATGACAGAATTCTTAAAATGGGATACTGTTGATTTCTATGATAAGAGTTCCAGAGATACATTCAAATGCAGAAATCAGAAGCAAATTGCATAAAATAATAAGAACTTAGCAAAATCTAAAGACTGAAATTAATTTTCTTTTAAATAAGTAGTAGGAGTTTTTAAATGAGCTGAAAAGAATATTATTCCCCTTTAGGATAACTGGATGCAGTATAGACCAGATTTAGGAGTGGAAGAAATTATTTCCTAAAATATGAAAATGATGGTATGAAAGAAAAGAGAGACAGTATAGTTTCTGGCAAATGAAGATACATGTTTGGGCCTTGTTGGACTGAGGCACACCACTTGAGTTGCATCTGGGGGCTTAAGAAAAGAGCTCTATTTATGAGCAAAGAAGTGCAAGTGAGTCTGGATTCTTGGCTTATAAAATCTATGATTATACATGTGAGACTGGTGAGGTGTGTGATTAGGGAGTGCTTAAACCATGTACATGCAACGTTTTTTTTTTTTTTTCCCCAGTACCGGTAATCGAACTTAGGCCCTTGTCCTTCCAAAGTAGGTGCGGTACCACTTGAGCTAAATCCTCAGCATGTATGTTTTTTAATTTTGATGCTGGGGATTGAACTCAGGACCTGATACTTGCTGGGCAGGCACTGTGCCACTGAGCTAAATGCCAAATCTAATTACTGAATAATAAGAGTTTATCTACTGCATCTTATTTGTTTCAACTAAGTGTCTTTATGTTTGTTTTAATTTGCCTTCTTACATTCTTTTGGATTATTGAAACCTTTTATTACTCTGCTTCTCCTATTAGTTTTGGTCACTGAAATAGTAGTCCCTCTACAGATTTAAGATCATCAGACCTTCTGGAACAGTCTCACACAAGCTACTTATTTTATCCTTTCTCCATACATTTAACTTTCACATTCAACAGTCTCCATACATTTAACTTTCACAGGACATTATTTTTTAAATCAATATATATCCATTTAGAGCCACCTATAAATTTATATTTATAGTTTTTTATTTTTATTTTTCTTCTTTATTTTTTATTAGTACATGCTTGCAGTAGATATCAGTTATATTTCATCATGGGGAGATGGTAAATGTACATAACACATCTTAATTTTTTAAATTTTCCCTCCCATCTTTGACACCAGAATCTTAAAGTGAAATAAGAGCCAATAGGTTAAATTTCACATGGTTTCTCTTATGCAAAAAACCTAGAGTATAAATAAAGAGAAAAACAGAAGAAAGATGATGGGAAACACCTATTCTTTATTTTTCTCTTTTAATTTTTTATACTACTGCAAAAGATTTTTTTTTTCTGTTGCTGACTGAAGAATTTCCTCTTGTGTGTTCATAGGTATGGGTCATTTATGGAGTTCTGTTTTTTTGGCATTCTCTCAGTGTTTCATTTGTGTAAATGCTAGTCCTGTTGATGTCCCTATATTGACACAATATGTTTTTGTTTTCTAGCTATATTTAACATTTACTTTATATTTTATTTTAAACAATTCCATTATTCCATGTGAGGGTTGTTTTTTTTTTTTTTTCTATTAATGTTCTGTGTGACACTACTGCTACTTACCTGAGTTTGTGGTTTCTTACAGCCATTTGGAAGTATCTTGATGACGTCTTTCAATTCTTTTCTTGTTGGGTGGGGACTGCAGATCAAACTCGGGACCTTGCTCTTATAAGGCATGTACAACACCACTGAGCTAAATCTCTGACACCACAATACTCTTTTTCATTCTGTCACTTTTCTGAGACTTGACTTGTACATGTGTTAGATGTTTCAAAAGTGACATAGAGCCAGGCATGGTGGCTCATGCCTGTAATCCCAGCACTCGGGAGGCAGAGGCAGGAGGATTGCTGAGTTCGATGCTTGCCTGGGCTAAATAGTGAGCTCAAGGCCAGCCTGAATTGTAAAACGAGACCCTATCTCAAAAAAACAATGACTTAGAAATCCACTCTATCTAAGTAAAATTTCTATCACTCTTTCTCTCTACTTTAGTCTGGATGTTTTCTTCTAACTTACCTTCCAGTCATCCGACTTTCTTCTTAATTATATGCAGTCTCATTTACTGAATATACAGTAGTCTTTTAATTGAATTCTTTATTGGTACATTTTATAAATACACCAGGATCACACTCAACATTGAGTATATGACATGACTTAATTGTCACTTTTTCCCATTTCCCCGCCTAGCCTATAATCCCTCACCCCCATGCACATGTTTTGTTTCCTTTTTTACTATTGTATTTTTCTTCCCCTTGTTACTTAGCCTTACTCTTTTTCTTTTTTTCTCTTTCACAGTATATATCATATATTCTAGAACTCATTTACATCTTCAGTTTCTGATACCAGAGAAAAGATAGTCCATTTACACATCTGTGACCTATTTATTTCACTTATGAGTATGTCCTCAGGTATGTCCTTTTGAGTATAAATGACTCAAACTTATCATTCATTATGGCAGAGTAATACTCCATTTTATATAAAAGCCACATCTTCTTTATCCAGTCTCCAGTTGATGGGCATTTAGGTTGTTTCCAAGATTTAGCTATCACAAACTACTCTGCTATAAACACGGATGTTCCTATACTTCTGTGATATGAATCTTTTAATTCTTTCATATATATCCCTACCGGGGGAATAGCAGGATCAAATGGGGCCTCTAATCCTAGTTTTCTGAGGAATCTCCACACTGATCTCATGGTCGCACCAGTATATATTCACACCAACAGTGGAGAAGTGTTCCTTCCTCTCCACAGCCTCACCAGCATTTGTTGCTGGTTAATTTCAAGACGGCAGCCATTGTTTGTGGAGTGAGATGAAATCTCAGTGTCATTTTATCTGCTTCTCTCGAATGACCAATAGTGTTGAACATTTCTTTTTATCCTTCTTAGCTACTTTTACTTCTTCCTCTGAAAACAGTCCATTCATTTTAAACGCCCTTTTTAGAATTGAGTCTTTAAATTGGGGAAGGCAGTTAAGCTCTTTATATATTCTGGAGAGTAGCCCTTTGTCTGAGAAACAGCTGGTAAAATTTGTTCCCCATGTAGTTAGTGTCTTTTTGCTTTTGGTGTGAAGAACCTTTATAATGGGATAAGATCCCATTTTTTTTTTTAGTTTATTTTCATCTTTACTGGTACATTGAATATACACATCAGGATGACACCCAAAATTGGGAATTTGTATCAGTATATGGCACAATTTAGTTCTCATTTTTTAATTTTTATTTTTATCTTTATTAGTACATTGTATATGCACATCATATCATGATCACACTCGATACTGGGAACCTATACCAGTATATGACACAATTCAATTCTCACTTTTTCCCTTTTGCCTACCCACACCACAACCTCCTACTCCCTAAATACATGTTTTGTTTCCCTTTCTTATTACCATCACATTTTTTCTTTAGCCCTCATTACTCATCCCTCCACCACATTTCTCTTTGCATATTTTCTATTTCATAATATCTATCATATATCTTAGAATTCATTAACACCTTCAGTTTCTTATACCAGAGGTCAGATATGATATTTACACATCTGTGACCTATTTATTTCACTTGTGAGTATGTCCTGAAGTTATGTCCATTTAAGTATAAATGACTCCAACTTATTCTTTAAGGCAAAGTAATACTCCATTTATAGGAAAACCACATTTTCTTTATCCAGTCTCCAATTTGTAATCCATCCTGGTCCAGTTACGGTGCCATCTCTGTAATCCCACGGCCTTGGGAGGGTGAGTGGTGATGCAGAATTAATACAGCAACTGAGCTGTGTGTAGCTAGGAACCGTCTTCTTTATTAATAATATCACAGAGGTTACTGGCACTCACATAGGGCACTTTGGGATGTGATTGGATGAGAGGGTGGGTGCAGTGCTCACGGCGGGATATGATTGGATGCAAGCAGCATTCGGCATGTATGATTGGTCTGCATCACCTACGTCACCTGCATAATCTGCGTCACCTGTGTCTGTGTGTTGCTATGGTTTCTTAAAGAGGCATGGCCCCTTTTCACCCACCAGGAGAGAGAGAGAGAGAGAGAGAGAGAGAGAGAGAGAGAGAGAGAGAGAGAGACAGAGACAGAGACAGAGACAGAGACAGAGACAGAGACAGAGACAGAGACAGAGACAGAGACAGAGACAGAGAGACAGAGAATAAGAAGGGTTTGACCACACCAGTGGGTGAGCATTTGGGTTGTTTCTAAAATGAGCTGTCACAAACTGAGTTGCTATGAACATGCGTGTACATATGCCACTAAGATATGCTTCTTATACTTCTTTTGTGTATATTCCTAGCAGGGTAATAACAGGTCAAATGAGCCCTCTAATCCTAGGTTATTTTTTTAGGAATCTCCACACTGACTTCCATGGAGATTGTACCAGTCTACATTCCCACCAACAGTGGAGAAGGCTTCCTTTTTCTCCACAGCCTCACCAGCATTTGTTGCTGGCTAATTTTGAGATAGCAGCTCTTCTTTGTGGAGTGAAATGAAATCTTATTGTCGTTTTCATCTGCATCTCTTGAATGAACAACAATGTTGAGCATTTTTTCATATGCTTCTTGGAAGCTTTCACTTCTTCCTTTGAAAAGTGTCTGTTCATTTCAGATGCCCTTTTTTTTTTTTTTTTTTTTTTTTTTTTTTTTTTTTTTTTTTTTTTTTTTTTTTTTTTTTTTTTTTTTTTTTTTTTTTTTTTTTTTTTTTTTTTTTTTTTTTTTTTTTTTTTTTTTTTTTTTTTTTTTTTTTTTTTTTTTTTTTTTTTTTTTTTTTTTTTTTTGAGACAGGGCCTCACTTTGTGCTTCGGGCTGGCCCTGAGCTCACTATGTAGCCCAGACAAGCCTCAAATGCAGCAATCCTCCTGTCTCTGCCTCCTGAGTGCTGGGATTACAGGCGTGAGCCACTACACCTGGCACTGTGGTATGTGGTGTTGATTGCTGGTGGGTGTGAGTCACCACTCCCAGCAATGTATGTGGTTACCAGGATCAAACTCAGGATCTTGCGCTTGCCAGGCAGGGACTGGAACCACTGAGCTAAATCTCCGGCCCCATCAGCTGCCCATTTTTGAATTGGGTCTTTAAATTTGGGGGAACTGATTTTTTAAAGCTCTTTATATATTCTAGATAGTAGGTCTTTGTCTGAGAAACAGCTGGGACAGATTCTTTCCCAATTTGTTGGTTGTCTTTTCACTCTGTTGGTGGTCTCCTCTGCTGTGCAGAAGCTTTTAATAAAAAGAGATCCCATTTATTGATTCCTTCTGCTAATTCTTGCAGTCATCACCTTTGCTTTTGGATGTTGGTCTCCATTTCCTTCAGGCTTCCAGCATGGACTCTTTAGCCTTTGAAAGCAAAATTTTAAGCTTTCTGACAGAATTGTACCAGTGACTGCAGTGAGTTTCCAGGTCTTTAACCTTCAACTCCTAGTGGATGCTCCAGTCATCCACTGTGCAGGTGGATATTTTGGATTCTTCAACCTCTGACCCAATTCTGATTCTGTATACCTATCACACAGACCCCTTTTATAATCATATATGTATTTTATATATGGGGTTTTCTCTAGAAAATCCTAGCTTATACAGTTAGCTACCTCATTATGATATTTTATTTAATTGAAAATCATATTTAGAAAGAGTTTATTATTATTTCTAGTCAGTTTGAACTCTAACCTACCTAACTCCTTGTGCTCCAAACAGAAAGCACTGCTTAATATATAGAAATACATTCATTGTAAGGAAGATACTGGTAAAATTGGGCAGTATACCCAGCTAGATTTTTCTCCATGTGCCAGAGGTTCTGAAGTCTTTAAGCTTTGTTTGCAATGTCTCAGCATATGATTTAAATCCATTTTCTGAAACTGCTAATGAAAAAATAAGCTATTTATAAATTTTGTCCTTAAACTTTCTATCAAAATGTACAATACAGGCTTATTAAATCTCTGTCAACCTATTTATCATATTAAAGATAATCATATTAATATTTGGTATGAAATATGATGTTTAAACTTATTCTGTCCGATTCTTTTAAATAAGAATATTGTAATTTACTACAAATTTATTTTTTTCTCTTTATCATCAAAGAAGGTAATGTTTGAGATGTCTTTCTGTGTCTCCACTGCCAGATCTTCAGAGATATAAGCCCAGGCATATAATTGTATGGGTGGACATATAAATCCAGGCAAACTTTGAAGGCTCAACTTTTCCCTCATGTTTAATGAAGGTCTTCTCTGGTTTCTTTTGCTAGTAATTCTCCCAGAAACACAGTATTGTTTACTTGTCTTGCCAAAGCCTTGGATTTTTTTCTTTCTTTTTCTTTTTGGTCTCAAGTGAAAAATTTGTCTACATGTTCTATTTCTAAATTACAGACAAACAAATCATTTATGATAGCTCCACATAATCAAATTCTAGCCCCAGGTCACTAGAGAATATCTACTGATAGAAATCTCTCAATAATGTGTGAGAACAGAAACCATAGAAATGCTATTTCTCTTCTGCTGAGGGTATAAATAAGTGAAGACTTAGTGGATTATCAGTCCCTTGGACCTTCACCTGCATATGGATGGCAGACTAGTCTTTTGATGTTTTGCCTTTGATGTACATACTCACCTGGCCCAAAAAGGTCCAAAAGAGACCTTCACTTGTGTCTAATCTCTAAGTCTTTCATTAAAGTTACTCAAACACTTGTGGCCATGTTTATTATAGTCATTGTAGAAGCTCTTATTTCTAGATTTCTTCTTTTTACCACTCCACTTTTTTGGGAAAGGCACTTGATAAAAACATACTTACTTCAAGGTTTAATGCATATGACACCTCTTATTTTCTTCATTAATATTTTGAGCTGTGTACACTCTCCCAACCAAAACAGAATCCTGGGTTACAAATGTTGAAAGTTCTTCTAGAAAAGTAGACTAAAAATCTTGTCATGATCTTCATAAAGTTTACCTTTAATAAACTTTCTAAATAATTGGATTTGAGAAACATCTTTTTTTGACACAAACAGGTTAAACTGGTCTCAGTCCAACACTGGGTTTCTATGAATGATGACTTAAAAGGGAAACTAAACTATGATATCACTGGATTGGCTTACAAGTCATTAGTCACATTTCTTTTTCAAATGTCATAGAAAAATATGCATTTGAAATTCATAGATGAAAACACTGTTACATCATAGCTTTTTTTTATGCTTGAAGCTCTAGTGATGGAAGGAGGAAGAAAAGACCACATCATTTTCATGAGTTGTTCCACAGCATATTTCACCATCTACTTTAAATTCAAATATGAAAAAAAAGCATTCCTAGCTAGAGTGTTCCCTGGTTACTATGCAGGGGCAGCTGCTGCAGGTAACATAGTTGCTATGAGTTTTGACACCAGCCATTTGTGCTTGAATGAATGTTTCTTTTCTTTTTTCTTTTTTTAAAAGCCTGCTTTAAAAGATTTAACATTCTTATAGCAAATGGGGATTTTTTTTTTATTATAACATTCGTTTTAGGTTAGACTATACCCATTTTTGGGATCCCAACACAAATGTTAATAATATGCAGATTTGGCCTTTCCTAAGATGTCTTTGCATCAGCCAAACTTCATTTCCTGGGGAAGTTGCTAAGACAAATCGCACATCTTGCCAAATCTTACTAATGTGCTGAGTAGACCTGATGTTATCATATGGGCGTTTATCAGGAGCCAAATCTCTGCACATACATATTAATCATCTCATTTTTGTGTTTTACTTGCCTGCTAATTCCCATAAAAATAGAAATTCTGAACCATCTCAACAACGTGCATTCCTTCTGAACGACGCAATAACAATATTTATATTTAATCTTGCTCACAAAAGCCAAGTGCTCACCATTCTCACAATTAGCCCATACTTATTTGCTCTGTTTGTTGGTCTGGAACATGTGCTCTACCTCCGTGAGAATTATTTCTTTTCAAAAGTCTGTGAAAGAGGCCTCTTCCCATGGATGCCTCAAAAGCTGCATGCCTGTCCTGCATCTATCCACTTTCTTACTTCTCATTTCTACATTGAAAACTTTAGAAAACTGTGCTTAGATAGTGTTCCTACCCACCAGGACACTGCCTGGTCTGAAATCTTTCGCATATCTTTCAGAAATACTTGACTTTCTTTCTCCTTTCCTTCTGTCCCACTGAAACATGTACTGCCTTCCATTGCACAAATGGGATGATGGAGAAAATGTTTCATGTCACATACATGTGATGTGGTTATAGAAGACTATCACATATTTTTGACCTTGACACACTGAAGAGACCTTTGGTAAAACACATTTTCTATTTATCCCTACATTCCAAGGAGGAAAACAAAAACCCATGATAACAATAATGTTCTTCTTCATAAGAAAAGTTGAGTGGATTTATTTACAAATTTTCAATAGAAACATAGGCAGGCATTATCATGTTTATACTATGACAGATATTATAAAGCATTCCAAAACATGTAGGCCAAAAATAATATTGATGAGAACATTGCACTTTTATATTGATGAGATTGAAAAAAATTCTATAAGCAACTAGGCAAGTCATTAAGATATGCTAATAATAACAATTAAAACGTCAAAAGTAACTTCAAATAAAGCCTCAGACAAACATTCATTTAAAATATTTTTCATGAAAACTCATGAAATTTTAAATGTATCTGTGTGGTTTTGTGTAGTAGGTTGTACATTTGCCAACAGTGTCCGTTTAATCTTAAAATCACCGAAGGAGACAACTCGTACATAAAAGACATTTCTAACACTGCCTATAAATTCTGCCATCACCTGAGCTCTCTGTATTATTTTTATTTGCATGCTGTTCATCACTTTGCTAGGGACACCTTAGCCACTTACTCTGTACTCAATTCTAACATGGTTGGTTTTTCATTAGACCCTTTCTTTTATTTGTAAAATCTTTATTTGACCTCCACCTTCTCCATTCGCAGATTTTAATATTTGCTTACATAAAGAATGCAGAGGTCAGATGTAAGTTTCTCAAGCAAGTTTCTTTCTTTCCCTCAGTTGTAGTATGAATACATCCCTCCTCCAAATTTGTGTGATAATGTTAACCTCTGAAGTGATTGTCTGGGGTCTTTGGAGATGAGAAGAATCTCATTAGGAGTGAAACTTTATAGAGAGTTTTCAGCCCTTTTTTAGACACCCTACAGAGAATGCGTTTCTTTCACTGTATAAGGACACAAAAAAAAAGGCATTATACATAAGGAAGAGAGGCCTCATCAGAGACTAGGTCTGCTAGAGGCCTGAACCATGGATTTAGCCTCAAGAACTGAGAAATAAATTTTTCTTTTTAAAACTAAATGATTTATGATATTTTGTAGTCCAGACCAATTTAAATATCTTTTTAGATTATGTCCTTTCCCACATTTTAGTTTTGATCTAATACTGTACATTTCCATGTTTAGAGTGCATGTTTCTTTTTGTATATTTATGATGAGGTCCATTGAAGTTTTGAATATACTCTTCATCCAACAAATCACCAACATTTATTAAGATGCAGCAAGGAAAGGATAAGCTGTGAGCCAGAGCCTTGGCACAGACTTGGGTGCATCACATAGCCTCTTAAGACCTTGATTTCCTCTTTGCTATAACTATATTAGTAATAATATCTTCTCCGCAGACCTGTTCAGAAAAACAATATTTGCATTATATGAGTATATTCACATATACATATATTTATCATAAGGTCAGAATTTAATAACTTTAATATGAAGAAAGAACAATAAAACATTGATTCAGATTATGAGTAAAAAGTAGTAATGTATTGTTTAGTTTATTAATACCTAGTTTTAAGAGACTATTAGTTTTAAGTTTATATTTGAGCCTTTGACTTATATAAAAAGAAAGGCCAAGGAACCGTGCATTTTTTTTTGGTAAGTTTAAAGTGTTTATTTTTAAAATTTATATACAGTATGCTGTTTTTGATCAAATTCTGTATTATTATTTTATCAAATGAAAAGACATTGCCTGATATGTTACTTATCCTTAGAAGCTCCTTGAAGACCCCGATCCGTCAGCTTTCTCATGACAGGACGAAATAATCCACATCGAAACCTGAAGGAGAGGAAATGGCCTGACAGTGTCAGGACTTCCAGGCCAGGCCAGCGGGCTCCGGGGCAGGAAAGCTGTTCACCTCACGGCAGCAGAGCAGGCTCACCGGAAAGGAGGCCGCGTCAGGCGGGGCACCAGGGACAAGCCCGGGGCCCTGCGGAGAAACCCAGAAGTGCGCTTCCCTTCTAGCCCCAGGGGACTCTGGAGCCCCTCAAGTGACAGCCTGGCTTACGTGCCACAAGCCAGGTCACGGTACTGAGACCCTAGCAGTAAGCAGTTTTATATCAAGTGCTTTGCTGGCCATCGGGTTTCGCTTTAAAACTCTGCACGGTTACTTGAAAGGACAAGTGTTAACATGGTTTAGGTAAGATTTTAGGACATCTTACACGTTAATCTAAAGCACAGAAGGAACGTGTACTGAAGCTCACATCTCTTCACTCTATGTGAGGATATCGGACATAGGGTACCTATGTTTGACTACCTGGAACTAGTTAATAAGAAACAAAACTCGCGCATCATGTAAATAAAATTGTGTTAGTTAGCATGGAAAAGGTAATATGTGGTATATGAGTTAACTTTTTAATGTGCTTCTGTATGCATAAAAGAATTCTAGAAGAATATACTATATCTATTAAAATATGATTTATTTCTAGAGTTAAGGCAATTTAGTTTATTTTACTATTTGCATTTGTAATTATTATATAATTATGAATTGAATGAAATTATGTAATAGCTCAGCATAATAAAACTTTGCTCAAGTGTCAAAACTTCATGAACTTCAGACTCATTTGCTGAAAGCCAAAGTTGCTTTATGAATTACAATCATTTTTATACATAAATATTCCATGAATTTAGGCTGGGTGGGTAATAAGAGTTCTATCAGAAAGAGAGGCATCTTTCCAGCCAGTAAAACCTTAGTCCTGACTCTAGTGCAGAGTGACATCTAGTGAACTGTGTTTGCAGAAAATTGCCAATTGTCTTTTTTCATATTTTCTCTTCCTATTTCTATATTTCAGCACACACAATCCTTTGCATGTCTGCTCCTTTACAGAGCACGTTTTCCCAATATAGAAGAGGCAGTATATGAGTCATGCCTGTGCATACAACAGAGCCCTTAGTTTTACATCTTGGCAAGAAAGACGTTTTTCACTTGTTATGTAAATAAGGCATAATCTTTTTCAGGAATACAATGGCAGAGCTTTCATTTAACAGGAACTGATCAACTGATAAAGCTCCAAAAGTTGATGACAGGCAGGAAGCCAGATGTACAATCAACAGGTCAGAAAGAGAACTTAATTTCCCAATAAGTATTTGAGACAGGGTCTCGCTTTATAGCTCAGGCTGGCCCTGAGCTCACTATGTAGCTCGGGCAAGCCTCAGACTCAGCAATCCTCCTGACTCTGCCTCCCGAGTGTTGGGATTACAGGCTTGAGCCACCAAACTCAAATGTCGTATGTGGTACTGATTGCTGGTAGGCATGAGCCACCACGCCCCATATTATTGTATGTGGTTACTAGGGATTAAACCAGGGACTTTGCGCTTGCTAGACAGGCACCGGGACCACTGAGCTAAATCAGACCACTAATCCTCATGGGCTGTCAAGTGAGATAACAGATCAACTAGCCCTCACTACTGAAGAACAAATATGAGACTAGCAGGACCAGGTACCTATTGTGAAGCCACAGGCTACTAAAATGGACCATGTCTGAAGTTACGTGTCCTCCTAAAAAACAGAGTAGATAGTGGCATTGACAATAAAGAAAGATCCTGCAGGCAGAGCTAGTTCTCTGCAGTGACCATGTACACATTGCTCTATCCCTTCTATATATTAAGTAGAAAATTATTTGACCACATGTAAGTTTGCCTACCTACAAGTTACAAATGCAAGTTTAAGGTCATGATTATGTGAGTTTTGTTGTTGTTGTTGTTTTGGGCAGAACGGGGGATCGAACTCTGGCCCTTGTGCTTCCAGTGTAGGTGTGGTACCACTTGAGCTAAATCCACAGCCCAGCTCTGAGAATTTTTAAGAAAAACTGACATCAAAAGTGCTCCTGACCAATCAAATTGATTTACGCACTAAATAATTTAAACTCTAAATTGATTCATGCACTAGAAATTTTAAGATCCACTAAAATCTATCAGTTCTCCGGGGAACGGTGAAGGAAGGTCAAATGGAAGAGACGGAAACACTGGGAATCACAAGACAAAGCTTTTTAGTCATTCTAAAACAGCAGTAATTATACTGCATAGTACTTGTCCTAAAAATCAGGTTAGATGGAAATTCAAATTCTAGGGAATAAACACCAGGTAAGTAGAATATGTATTTTCCACACAAAAAAATAAAGTGAGCAAATGAGCATACTCAGATCCACAACATTTAGGAAGCTAAATAGAATGATTTTAAAGGATCACTACAATGCCAGTATACAGCCACTGAACAGTAAAAATCCATTGATAACATGGTAAAGAAAAGGTAGGATTATGTATTTTAAATGACATTGTAAATTGGTTCAAATTTTCTGCAGCACTTTTTGTGCCAAAAATGATTTTCCTTGTAACCTAGTAAGTTCACATTGAGGAATAGACTCCCTGAAAATAATCTAAAAGCAAACAAATAATTTGTTCCAAGAGGGTCACACAAAGTTGTTTATGAAAGGGAAAATTGGGAAATAACTCAGAGGTCCAGTAAGCAATTGTTCAATGAAGCTTGTGCCTACAATGGAATAGTAGATGTTCTACTAAATTATGTAAACTACATCAATCAGACTCAGTTTTGTAGTAAATAACTAAGTGAAGAAAGAGCATGATGCATATGGAAACCAGAAGAACCATGCAAGTAGATGTTCATGTGTCTGAGGGGCCATCAAGAGAGACAGTGAGGCAAAAAAGAAGGGAATTGAGACTTATATAACTGAGGTCTTTTGTGTCCAAGATTTTGATATAATTCATCAATTTTCACCTCAAACCACCTTATAAGACAGTTGTTGCTCATCTAGTTTCTGCTCAAGAAATCAACTAGTGACATGGTCACAAAGCTGGCTAAGGGAGAAAGCCAGCATCCATAACCTGTCTGGGTCTTCATGGTCTGTGGCTGCACAGTTCTTTATGTTGAACACATTTTCAGAAGTGGTATGCATTTTTTTAAAAAAAATTTAGTCACCAATCTTATCACCTGGTCCTCTTCAGTGAATGGATTGGCTCGATAAATTATGAAAAAAGGTTAAACTATATTCTCCTTGTGTTAATTGGTGTGAACTTTTGCAGTTTTAGAATAAATCAGCCAGCTTACATTTGTTTAGAAGCATTTCCAAACCAATACATATTGTATGCTTGTGCATGTGTGTATTTGTGTATGTTCACACAAATATGTGGCAATTGCTAACAACCCGCTGAAATACAGTTCTGCACAAAACATTTTGGGAAAGATTATTTAAAGTTTTGTGCTTACTATACAAATTCTTTTAGGGTTAAGTATTAAAATATTTACACTCCTAAAAGTTATTTCTACTATAAAAACTTCTGTCTGAAAGTGCTGATAGGATTAAATAAATATAAATTATGAAATTGACCCACATATCCATGTTTTTTCTTTTCCTTAGAGTGATAAATGACAAATCTTTAAATATTAGGGGAGAAAATGATCATAAAATCCCTAAGGTCAATCTACTTTGAAGGAGCAAATACAGGGCAAATGATCCTGTAAGTTATAATAAGAAGAACTTTGCTGTTTTGATGATTAGAAAAATAGTTATCTGTGTGCACAAAGATAAAGAAATAGAAAATGCACCTTCTTTGTCCACAGTATGACACTCCCTAGAACTAGCATCATGGGGTGGGTAGTAACTATATTGTGAATTTAATGAAAGAAATAAGAACTTTAACCTTCTAAGGTGACATCTAATAAGGGAGGAACCACTGCACATGATGTACAGGGATGATTAGTTTTTCCCCAAAACACTATCCAGGCCTGAAGGAGTTGTCACATCACAGTACTATGGGAATCATCCTGTCTCTCTAGGGCTGATCTTGAACTTCAGCTATTGCTATGATAGCCAGCCATGTTTTAAGCAGTCAAGAGACATCACTCATAGATGTGTAAGGTCTGTATCACCTTGCAGTCCCATTTGCCTCTTAAGACACTGTTGTCTGCAAATAAATATTTATTGACATAGAACTCTTCTATTATGCAAATAAATGTTAAGACAAATTTCACAGGGTTGTTCAGTCCTGCGTGTAGAAATTATGGTATTTTGTGTGCAATTGTTTCATTTTTTTTTCTGTTTGATGCCTCTACTGTGACCACTTCTAGAGAAAGGTTATTATCTCAATGGGTCCTCTTTATTGTGTGCCTCTGATGTTCCAGAGAACTGAAGTTTATAGACACACTTAGCTGGGAGCCCTAACACTAGGCAGGGAAAACTGACTCACGTACAGTAATCATGGACCCAACAGCTTTGGCACCTAGGATGTAAATTAACTAGTCAGCCTGTTTTTGCTGGCCAAAATACCCGACATCCATAACTGAAACAAAGAAAGGCTTATTTTGCCTCCCTGACTCCAAAGCAGAAAAATGCTTTTCCACAAGTACTTGGAAGAGGCATGTTGCTTGCCTCAAGGGAGCCATAGAGCAGAGCGAAGAGAGCCATAGAAAAGGTCTCCAGGGATTACTCTCTCTAACTAGGTCCACCTCATCCTCACCCAGGTAGCTATAAACTCAATAGACAGACCCATTAACAAACTTAACACCTGTTCAGTTGCCTTCTGAGTGCCCACAGTTGAACACATCACATTTTGGGGTGAATAATTTATAAGATCTGATTGAAGCCTCCAGTCAATGTTTATTTTTTATAAATATATTTCAAGAAAAGATACACTGCCATTAGTCTCCCTAAAATAGTTCCCCTGTGTTGGAATATAGGTTTTTCCTCATCTTTGCCATTCAAGCATCTCTGGAAGCCTTCTTTAATGAGTATGCTTCCTTACAACGTAGAGGCTGTTTTGATACCCTAAAATGATTATCTTTTGTCACTTTTATCTTTTTGAGAAAGAGAAAGAGAAGCAAGTTGCAGTTTCAGGCTTGTGAAGAAGGTGGATGAGAACACACTAAATTTTTATCAGCCTGAAATTCCACTGTATGGCACTCAGCAGCACATTCACTGTGTTTTTGACCATGCCTCATAAGTGAGGAAAGAGGACTTCCAAAACTATACAGCTTTAAGTATCACGTCATTTCTTTTATGCACTACATCCAAAGTAAAACCAATTTAAAGAGCAAAACAAATAAATAGAAAAACCACACAAACAGAAAAACAGGAAGATAGATCTTTTGCAAATGGAAAGAAGACCAAAAAATGGAAGGAAACTGAAGAAAGGGGAAAGTAAGGGTACAAGAAAAAGTAATACTTTTAAAAAAGTTTTTAGCATGCACTACATGTTATGACCATTTCTCATAGGTCTAAACTACAAAAAAAAAAGACCCAGGTGACCAATTTTATGAATTTCTTCTTCAGTGTTCAGCATATCAGTATAAGGCAGAGAGAAACTGTCCTTGTTCTGCAGACAATGACACCTGTCCTGCATGTATCACAGGGCTGGTACAGGCATTTAGAGAGGAGTTTATGCTCTATCATATGATATTACCATCACACAGAGATGGACAACAGTAAGACACCTGTGTTCCCAAACATAGATCAATTAAATCAGAATTTCTGGCCATACAGGTTTGGCACCGGTATTTTCTGTTTTCCGTGTGATATGGGATGAAATTCACTGATATCTAAACTCACCTTTCTTACACATTTGAAGTGGATTTTGTGACACTTTGTGATTTAGCCCCTCCCTTTGCAGCCAAATTCTCGTGTGCAGGGCAGAGCATTTCTGCTCTGGCTGGTTCTGTTTGGAATCTCATGCCCTCTGTGAAACCAGGAGCAGGGCATGGGGCGCACCTGAGTGTAAAATCTCTTCAGGGCCTGAAAATGGAAGCAAATAGAAATGCTGCTTCCCACGAGAGTGGTGTGCTATCCGCTCTCCAGAGTTCTTGTACCTTTAGAGCAAGGACGTTTTAGATGCAGAAAACAAAATGTAATGTAATAATACAAAGACAAGCAAATGTTATTCCTCTAATTCATTAAGATAAATTTTTATTCCTCTAAATTATATGTAATTGCTAAAACCACACTAATATACAGTTTGCATTCTTATTCCTATACTCGTAGCTCAGTACACATGTCAGAATATACCAATTCCTCCACATCAACAAAAGCAGGAAAGAACTTGAGTTAAAAGGTGCAAAGGACACAAATTAAACATGTTTATTCTACCTCTTTCTCATGGGTCAAACCATACCACTAACATAAACAAAACCTTCTTGCTTATGTGCTGATTGCAAACATAGAAACCTTCTTTATTCCCCAAAGATGTGAGACCATTCACTGCCAATTCATCATCAGGGAGGATGAGTTTTCAAACTTCTCATCTGCTTTGTTAAGGAAATTATAATTATTAATTTTATGATGGAAAAATCTTTTCCAAACTTTTAATTAGATCATTTTGTATTTTTATGCTCTTACCTGTGAAACAAGTCTTCTTCAATCATTGTTTGAAAACTTGGAAGCTTGTGAACTAATTTTGGCCTATAGATGTTTCATTTGAAAGATAATATATTTTTGTGTGTACCAGTCACCAACACTTAAAATTAGACTTTAAAAGTTCGCTTCTGAATTTAAAACAAATATTACTTATCTTCTGCAAGCAATAATTAGCTGGTGCTCAGTTCTGTCTCCTTTCTCCCAGGTTGCTAAGACATCACAGTCCCCAGAAAGCCCACTTCATTCAGTCTATGTGGCTGTAGTTGTGTTTGAGATTGAAATCATTGTTCTCCAGTCATCTTAGATGTCTTTTAATTCCAAAGCCCTGTAATTACTCTTTTCTTAGAAGACAATTTCATAAACGAGGATGGATTGGGAGTTGGATAGAAGAGCATGACATGAAAGGGAAACTTTGTATTGGTCTGTCCATTTGTGTGGCAAAATTAACTGATACAATTTAGAGAAATGGTGCATATTGATTCATACTTTCAAGGGTTTCAGTAAATGAACTACTATTTCTGTGGCAGGGAAATCATGGTAAAAAGGCATGGGTTAAAACTTTCCCACTTCATGGTAGCAAGGCAGGAGAATCATGCCAAAGGAGGGTCTAGTGAAAAATCTTCGAAGTCATCCCTCCAGGGACCCTCCTAAAAGTGTGCTTTACTAATCTTCTAAGTAGCTCTTGAGCTGATCAAATTGACAGCCTAAGTGTGAGTGCAAACATTTTTTTCTAGATAATATTTAATCCTTTTAAAATTGAACTATGATTTCAGGGCAGAGGGGACTGAGAGAAACACACAAATATCTTATTCTGACATTTATAAGCTAACAGAGAATGGAGAAGAGTACTGAGTCAGAGGAACTGCTGTTGAAGCTTATTTTCATTAATATTTTAATAATTTACTTAATAAATTCTAATAACGTCATCTGTATTAATTTCAGAATATTTGAAAAAAGTCAGGAATACAAAAAATGGAAATAGCAAGGCATGGTGGCTCACACCTGTAATCCCAGCACTCAGGAGGCAAAGCCAGGAGGATTGCTGAGTTCCAGGCTTGCCTGGGCTACATAGTGAGCTCAGGGCCAGCCTGAACTACAAATCAAGACCCTGTCTCAAAAAAATAAAGTAAAATAGAAATAGATTTATGATCCATTCAATTCAAATTCTGAAGAGAAGTACCTGTATTTCAAACTGCAAACAAGTTTGATATGGGTTACATTGGGGTTACATATTACCATGTTAGAATTTGAATATATAAATAGATAAAGATGATTATGAAAATGCATTTATTGAATATTCAAGTGGTTTATCAAGTAATATAAAGAGCATAAGCAAAATATAATACTGATATTCAGCAATAATCTACCATGAGGAAATAAAATGCACATACTAATAAGACAGACATAAATCTGGTGAAAGGAGAGTAAAACACACATTAATTTCAAAGATGATAATTACAAGAAGTTTGTCAATGAAAGAATGCAAGAAATTTTGTATCTTCTGACATAGTAAAAGAAAAAAATTTGAAAGTTTCATTGAATTATAATTGCTAATGATGCAATACAAATATTAAGAATAAAGGAAAAGTTACCCATCAGAGAGTTATATGTACATGATTCATTATCTTAAAAAATGATTCCAAGACCAAAATTCCAAACTATTGTAAAAATAAATAAATAATATATTCTCTCTCCAATAATTATTGGAGAGTAAAAGAAATGGAATTAGATTTCAATTACTAGATATATATTGACTTTGACCCAGACAAGAAGGGGCATACAACTGGAAGCAATTACCATAGTTTAAAATATCTCCCCTTGAGAGATTATAACTATGTCTCACAAAGGCCATAAAGGAAAATTATTTCAATATGTTATGGATATTTGAAAGCAAAATTATTACTAAGCATATATTGGTAGGGGAAAGCATAAAATTCTCTTGATTTAATTTTAAAATGATCATTGGTTCATTTTTCAAAAGACCTTAATTCTGGGCCGGAGGGTTAGCTCAGTGGTTCCGGTGCCTGCCTCGCAAGCACAAGGTCCTGAGTTCGATCCCCGGTAACCACATAGAATGCTGGGCTTGGAGACTCACGCCCACCAGCAATCAACGCCTCATACCACAATGCCGGGTGTGGTGGCTCACACCTGTCATCCCAGCACTCGGGAGGCAGAGACAAGAGGATTGCTGAGTTTGCGGCAGCTTGCCTGGGCTACATAGTGAGCTCAGGGCCAGCCTGAACTACAAAGCGAGACCCTGTCTCAAAAAAAAAAAAAAAATTTAAAAAATTTTAAAAAAGACCTTAATCCTTAAAATGTACAGCCATAGAACTTTTTTGTTTGTAAAATTTAATGATGTCCTAGATAACAAGGTTCCCAATAAAATTACAATTAGACACTACTTATACAGTTATCAAGTCTACATTGTTATTATATTATTATCATTATATTATTATTACTTTGTAAATTAATACTTGCTTTCATTTTGCCTTAAGTGATCTATAGGAAAGTAAGGATCCAAATAAACGTAAAGCAGTTAGTATGAATCACTAAAATTTGGGACTATTTGTCTTTAGCATCTTTTCCTTCTATACAAAATATATGCTTGGTAATAACAGCAAAACATTTCCACAGGCTTTTTAGTTTTAAAGACTGGAGCACTCAACACCAGAGTTCTGTTTGTCTAGCAAATTTAGTGGAAACAGGATACTCTCCAATGGATAAAGCAAATGTAATAAATGTGGTCTTTCAAATTTACTGCCAATTTTTCAAATGTACCGTTGTCTACCTAATCAATTTCTTCAGTGAACCAACATTTCCATTACTAAGTGAAAGCTGCACCTCTAAGCTATGTACTCTCCTCTGTAGAGCAAAAACTGTGGTTGTCATGGCAACTGCAAACTGTGGCGATTCTGTCATGACCCAGTAGCAGTGTAATGGAAGACATCTGCCTGGAGATCACAAACTGGCACCAGGGCTTGGCTAGGAAGCATTTGAGGGAATTTAACCTCAGAGAATTTCCTCAGCTCTGATCTCAGACTTCCCCACTGCAAGTGTTCACGAGCTGCTGTCCTTGCCAACATCTGTAGCACATAAGCCAAAGGGAAACAAAGAAAATATAGGTTTTATTCTTTGCTCTCTCTTATTAAAGGGAATAAATGATACCAAAGTAATTTCTATTTTTAAACTCATGGTTTTAAATTTAAGCTTGCCTCAGAAGTGCATGTAGGGTTTGTTAATATACAGAATGCTGGACCCCTCATGCACTGTTTCTGATTTCACTGGTCAGATTTATCCTGAAAATATGTATTCCTGAGCTTTCCTAAACAAGTCTCTGTTGGCCCAGGATTCATATTTTGAGGACTACTGATGTAAATCACAAAACTCAAAAATTCTAGAAGCTTTTTAGGAACATAATATTTAAGGGAATAAGAAAATTTATTTACTCATGGGAAAACTGGTAGACTAGCTTTTCTATTGTTGGGACAAATCATTAATGGTTTGGCCCATGGTTTTAGAGGGTTCAGCCTGTGGGCTTCTGGTCTCATTGTGGAAGACCCTGGGGAAGCAAAGTCTTTAGTTTACAGTGGCAGAATTTAGTTCATGTAAAGCAGTATAGGGGAACAGAGATAGAGAGAAAAGGGTCAAGAGCCAGGTACCAAATATCATGCTTCCTTGAGCTACCTAAACACACCTAAAAAAGTGCTTTTCTAATCTGTTAAACATTTATAATTCAATCAAGCTGATTTACCATGAATACTAGTCATACTTCATTTCAAGAATAAAAGCTGTAGTTGCTTCTGAATCTAACCCTGCATGAGAAATCACTTTAATATTACAAAATCCCAGATCTTAATCCTAGTGATTTAGGTTTAGCTGATCTTGGACAAAAGCCAGTATCTGGATATATTTGAAAGAAATCAAGGCTGATTCTAGTGTAGATCTGTTCTTCTACTTTTAAACTTGCTTTAAAACTTTGATTATTGGTCTAGCTACTCAGGTTCAGTTCATTTGGACGGGAGAGGAAAATGTGAAATTTTATTAAGCACTATCAAGACTTGGTTAAAAAGAGCACCATCAATCTTCAAGTGTTCCAGACCAGTATTGAATATGGAATAAGTAAACACTAGAACTCCTTTTTTTTTTTCTGAAAACTTAGAATGGCGTCAGTTTATTCATAGTCTGGCTCTCACAATGTGACCACAGTCAGGCTAGTTTCATATCACTTGTTATTGAAGGAAAGGATGAATATTCAATCTGTAGGAGTGTTGAACCCAACCCTGTTGGAGAAAAGTGGAACAGCTCAGTGCTGTAGTCTAATGTTACAGCTCAGTGTCATAGCTCAGCATTGCAGCTCTGGGTCCCTGCTATCAAAATTTGAAGACTTGAGAATCCAATGGTTGAAGAAGTGGAGAAAAACATTTATTATGCCTGAAGGCTCAGAGGAGTTAATAGTCTGAAGTCAGAGCACTCTACAAGAAATGAGAGCCTCCTTATATATGGATCTACAGAGCAGCTGAGCATGCCCACTGAAGCAGAGTGGCAGAGTTTGAGAATTTTCTGACAAGAAAGAAGAGTTTAAAATTCTTATAAGGGGTGGAGCTAAACTTCTTGTGAGGGGTGAAGGTAACAGAACATTCTTAATAGGAACAGAATAATGGAACATGCCTGAGAGGGCAGAGCGAACAACATTCCTGAGAAGTCAGGAAGTTCAAACAGCTACAAAACACATTAATATATTGAGTAGGAGTCTAGTAGTACAAACTGTTACTTTTGCAAAACAAAACATTCTGTGGAAGAAAAATGGAGAGAAGGAAAGGGCTGTCTTACTGAACAGTTTTTGTCTATCATTATGGCAACACTGTGTTGAGACAGATTTGAATGAATTTGCAGATTATTTTCTTACTTTATACTGGCTTAACTATTCAGAAAATGGACGGTGACTCACAAAGAACTGCCACTGACCGGAGGGGCTGCACCAGGGCCATCTGCAGAGGCAGGGCTGACACTTCTACTGCTGCAGGCACTTTCCTAATTGAGGAAGAATAATCTGCTAAGAAATGGACTCAGAAAGCACGGTCACTCTCTCATAAATGATACACAGGCTGTTCGAAGAGAATTCTCTACATTTAAAAACATGAGAACCAGATTTTCTGCTGTGAATAGACACCTTCAGAAATATTTCAATGAATTCTGGACCTTTTAAAAAAGACAGTCGACATCTCACTAGCATGTAGAAAGAACTTGCAAGGTGTAGCAGAAGATTAAATCTTACTTGAATTTCAACAAAAAACAGATACTGGACCTGCTCCTCCCTTCATGTTAGATACTGCAGCCCATAGAGCTATGAGAAATAAACACGTCCCGTTTGAGCCACTACAGCCATTTTCCTTGGGTGCCGAAGTCTGAGCTGAATGAAGATTGTGTCTGTGACACCTGTACCTGCTTCAGATGGTTTCACTGATTGATTATGCAGAGTGCTTTCTTCACATATTTGCCAAAATCTTATCGAGTACATAAGTGTATAATGACTAAAGCTTGCAAATTCTTTTCTGGGAGTGTCATCCATTTTATTACCAATTTGGATTGCCTCAATTTTGATAAGATTAAATATAAAGCAAGAAGCTAGCACTGTATGCAAAAATAAAAATACCCTTCTTCAACTGTGAAAAACAACAGCTGAAGTTTCTTAGATTATCTGTGCTTGACTCTTACTGAAGTTCATATTAATGCTAAGTGAATGAGTTAGAACCATAAATCGTTTATTAAGTTTAGAGAGAAACACATTTTTTTAAAAAGTAAGCTTCTTGAATTTCTAAATCACATCAGTTACAGGTGAGGTGATATAAAACAACTACAGAGAATCAATAGTTCATCAGCCTACTGTTAAAAGAGCAAAGATTTTAAAGTGTTCTCTGAACTTGGATGATTTTATCACTAACAATGATTTAGTAGTATAATATTATTTTTAAAACTCTGAATCTGAGTAAAGCAATCCAGATTCTAACAAATGAAGTAATTAGTTTTCAAGAGAATACAGCATTAGAATAATTTTTGTTGTTTGATTTTCAGTGGTGTTATGGTTTAGATCTAAAATGTCTCCCAAAATCTCATGTATTCAAAAGTAGGGCTTCAAAAATAATTAGATTATAAGAGTACTATATTCATTAGTGGATTCCACTGATGAGTTGATAGCTAAAGGTGCTGTTAAGAGGGAGGATCTGATCAAAACAGGTCACCTGGAACTGTGACTTGGAAGAATGTATTCTTTTCTTATTAAATTGATTTTATTGGTACATTTTATATACACATAATGATTACACTCAACATTCAGAATTTGTACTAATTTCTGTATTTTTCCCATTCTCCTGCCCACCCTACATCCCCCTTCCACCTATATACATAAGCTTTGTCTCCTTTTTTTAACCATCACATTTTTCTTTCCCCTTGTTATTTATATCTATTCCTCATTTCCCTTTGAATATTTTCTGTTTCACAATATCCATCATACATTCTAGAACTCATTGACATACTAGAGAAAAGATATGGTATTTATACATCTATAATCTATTTATTTCACTTATGAGTCTGTCCTCCAGGTACATTAATTTGAGTATAAAAGACTCAAATATATTATTCTTTATGGCTAAATAGTATTCCATTTGTAGAAAAAACCACATCTTCTTTATCAAGTCTCCAGTTGATGGGCCTATGGGTTTTCTCCAAGATTTAGCTATCACAAACTGAGCTGCTATAAACATGGGCACACATATGACACTCTGATAGGAATTGTTTAATTCTTTCCTGTATATATCTAGCAGGGGAACAGCAGGATCAAATGGCATCCCTAATCCTAGGTTTTGAGGAATCTCAACACTGATCTGCATAGTGGTTGTATTAGTCTACATTCCCACCAACTGTAGAGAAGGGTTCTTTTCTCCCCATAGGCTTGCCATTATTTTTTGAGGGTTAGTTTCAAGGTAGCAGCCATTCTTCATAGAATGAAATAAAATCTCAGTGCTGTTTTCATCTGCATCTCTTGAATGATCAGTGATGCTGAACCTATCTTCATATACTTCTTGGCTGTCTTTACTTCTTTCTCTGAAAAGTGTCTGTTCATTTCAGATGCCCACTTTTGAATTGGGTCTTTAAATTTGGGGGGAGGGCTGATTTTTTCAAGATCTTTATATACTCTAGACAGTAGCTCTTTGAGAAATAGCTAGTAATTTTTCCCCATATTGTAAGTTGTCTTTTCACTCTGCTGGGGTTTTCTTTTGCTGTACAGAAGATTTTCAATAGGATGAGATTCCATTTGTTGTTTTAAAGAATGTATTCTTGTCCCTGGATCTTTCCTTCTGTCTTTCTCTGTCTGTTTTCTGTTATTAAGGTGAGCAGTTGTCCTTTTCCAGGCTCTTTCACCACGACATTTCTTCCTCAAAGCCAGCATTGTAAGATATGCCAACATTATCTCAAAGCATAACCTTAACCCTAATTCCAATACCTGCACCCCAGTGCTCAGTAACTTGATACATACTACTCTATTTAACAGTACACCTAACTCTAACCCTAACACTTGTACTTACATACCAATATTTGGATATTTGTAATGCAGTACCATACCTAATCCTAATCTTAACACAAATACCTGCATCCAATTCTTGGGTACTTGTACCCCAACACTAGCCCTAACCTTAACCCAAACCATGATTCTAACTTTAATACACACAAATCTAATACTAAGGTATTTTCACTTCAGCACTATTTATAACTCTAACTCGAACCCCCATGACTTAATTGCTATTTGCATCTCAAAACTAATACTAATGAACACTAGCCTTATGCATACAGTAAACCTAATACTCACACTCCATCTTCTGGGTTTTGGGACACAACACTGTCCATTACCCAAACCTTGACTCTAAGACTTTATTCCTGAGTCTATAATCCGAATATCAAAACTCACATACTTGCATCTCCTTAATTTCCATAACTCTAAAACTAATTCTAACTCTAATGCTGACCTTAATATCTGCACCTCAGTGCTTAAGTATTTGTGTTACACGGTATCTTTAATCTTGAATCTAACTCTATTATCTGCACTCCAATATTTGGAAATTTGTATTTCAACACCATTCCAAACCATTTCTCTAACCCTGCTCCAAACCTCAATACTTGTTCTTGATTAACTGGTACTTGAACCCACAATATCCATACTCATAACCCCATCCCTGACTGTCATATCTGCACACCAACACTTGGTTACTTTTCCCCCAACGGTATGCATTACAGTAATCTAATACCCAAGTATGTGCATACTGACACTATACCAAAGACTAACAAGAATCCTAATGCCCAAACTATTTGAGTGCTTGAATTTCAACACTATCCCTAAGTCTACCCCTAACACCAATCATAATATCACACCCTAATACTTTGGTGCTTGCATCCAAACACAATTCCTAACTCTAACACTAGCCCTAACATGGAGTACCCTGGTATTTGGGTCCTTGCATGCCAACACTATCCATAGTGCTAACTAAAACTACAATATGAATTTAAACCTAAATAGCATATTAAAATACTCAGATACTTACATGCCCACATTATCTCTAACCATAATGCTAACAGTAATGCCCACACCCCCGTACGTGGTAACTTGCACACAAATATCCTTTTACTCTAACTTAACCCTCTGCTTATGCCTAATACTTGCACCATAATACTTGTATACTTGCAAAACAGCAATTTTAATTGTATTTCAACACCATTCCAAACCAAATACAATTTTAATACCCATAACTGTAACACTAACCAGAACCAGCACTCCCATACCCTAACAACTGGGTACTTGCATTCTGACACTGTCACTAAACCCCAGTTCTTGGTTACTTGAACCCTGACATTATCCTTCACATTAACACTAATTTTTTTTTTTTTTGAGACAGGGTCTCTCTTTGTAGTTCAAGCTGGCTCTGAGCTCACTATGGAGCCCAGGCAAGCCTTGAACTCAGCAATCCTCCTGTCTCTGCCTCCCAAGTGCTGGGATTACAGGCTTGAGCCACCTCGCCCGGCTACATTAACATTAATTTTAAAACTCTCATTATAATACTTGGACACTTACAAAATTATTCTTAGAAAAACTATTCCTAATTCTAACACTAATTCTAAACCCTAATACTAAACCTAAAAGCTACGCAAACCCTAAGTCCAAAGCAAAATTCTGTGGTACAGTGCTTTGGTGCATCCTCTCTTTTCCATTCCTAGAACTGTTCCTATGCCACTTGGACACCAAAACTCGAGTACTTGCATTTCAATATTATCACTAACCTATACCTAATGCTGACAGCTACAACCCAATATTTAGGTACCTGTATGAACCTTAATCCTTGGGGTCTTGCATCTGATACTTCAAGGCTGCCCACGCACTTCAGTAGAGGCCCAGAATCATAAAATGAAAATTATCGTAGGATTCTTTAAAAAAACATAAAAATAAATGTAAAATTTTGGGTACACAGCACCCTGCTTCCAGGATGCCTGCACACTTATACTAAGTTTAAAAATATCCCACACCTTGACATCAGTCCAGACTTTGAGAAGAAAAATCAAGTGTACTTAGACCCTAAAATCGGGCTCCCCACACCCTCCTTCCAGAATAACAGCATACCCACATGAGGTCTGACCCTACCCCGAGGACAGAGGAAGAAAGCCACGCATGACTTTCATGGCTTCTTTCACAGTATTTTCTGTTCTGCATTTTAAATTCTGATGTGAGAAACAAACACTGCTAAGCAAATAGCTTGCTGGGTACCAAGCATGGGCAGCTGCTGCATATAAAATGGCTGCTACGAGTTTTGACACCAGCCATTTGTGCCTAAAGAATTGTCTACTTTTTATTTTTTTTTCCTTCATATAGTTTCACACTCTTATAGCAAGTGGAGATTTTTTATAACATTCGCTTTAGGTTAGACTATACCCATTTTTGGGATCCCAACACAAATGTTAATAATATGCAGATTTGGCCTTTCCTAAGATGTCTTTGCATCAGCCAAACTTCATTTCCTGGGGAAGTTGCTAAGACAAATCGCACATCTTGCCAAATCTTACTAATGTGCTGAGTAGACCTGATGTTATCATATGGGCGTTTATCAGGAGCCAAATCTCTGCACATACATATTAATCATCTCATTTTTGTGTTTTTCTTGCCTGCTAATTCCCATAAAAATAGAAATTCTGAACCATCTCAACAACGTGCATTCCTTCTGAACGACGCAATCACAATATTTTTATTTAATCTTGCTCACAAAAGCCAAGTGCTCACCATTCTCACAATGAGCCTATACTTGTTTGCTCTGTTGGTTGGTCTGGAACATGTGCTCTACCTCCGTGAGAATTATTTCTTTTCAAAAGTCTGTGAAAGAGGCCTCTTCCCATGGATGCCTCAAAAGCTGCATGCCTGTCCTGCCTTATTACCCCCCAAATCGGACTTACTTTCTGCAACAGTGGCTTGTCATAACTTTGTGATTATGTGGTACTTTTTCACTTTCATGCATCTATCCATCTTCTTTCCTCTCCTTTCTACAATAAAAACCTTAGAAAATTATACTTACATAAAATGTTTCTGTTTAACAAGACACTGCCTGGTCTGAAACCTTTTGCATATCTTTCAGAAACACTTAATTTCTCCTTTCCTCTATACCAAAATGAGGTTAATTGATTGTGTCTGTTTCATGCCAAACATATGCAATGTGTGTGTATAGTGTTATTATTATTTTTTTTGAGACAGGGTCTCGCTTTGTAGTTCAGGCTGGCCCTGAGCTCACTATGTAGCCCAGGCAAGCCTCAAACTCAACAATCCTCCTGCCTTTGCCTCCCGAGTGCTGGGATTACAGGCGTGAGGCACCACGCCAGGCTATAGTGTTATTTTTTGTTTGTTTGTTTGTTTGTTTTTTTGAGACAGGGTCTCACTTTGTAGTTCAGGCTGGCCCTGAGCTCACTATGTAGTCCAGGCAAACTTCAAACTCAGCAATCCTCCTGTCTCTGCCTCCCGAGGGCTGGGATTACAGGCGTGAGCCACCACGCCCTGCACTATGGTATGTGGTATTGATTGCTGGTGGGTGTGAGTCACCACGCCCAGCATTGTATGTGGTTACCGGGGATCGAACTCAGGACCTTGAGCTTGCGAGGCAGGCACCAGAACCACTGAGCTAACCCTCTGCCCTATAGTGTTATTTTTTTACCTGACCCACTGATGAGTCTTCAGATAAAACACATTTTGTTTGTTCCCACATTGCAAAGACGAAAAACAAATACATATGATAATGCTACAGTTCTTCACAGTAATATTTGAGTGGATTTATGTACAAAATTTCTATAGAAATTTAGGCAGGCATGTATTTATCCTGAGGTATATATTATAGTTATCTAATATTTCAAAGCATGTAGGCAAAAATATTATTGATGCAAATATTGCACAGTTCATATGGGTGAGATTGGCTAAAAATTCTGTAACTAAATAACCTGCCTTATCACCCCTATATCAGACTTATTTTATGAAACAGTAGGCTGTCATAAGTTTGTGATTACTTAGTACTTTTCCACTTTCATTCATCTATCCATTTTCTTCAGTAAGATTTTAAGGCATCTTACACATTAAGATAAAGTAAGAGGAATTAAAAGAAAAATGTAATAAAATAAAATAAAACCTCAGACAGGATAACTTAAAATATTTATTACTTATCAAAATGAAAGGAAACAGGCTACTACATTACATATCCTTAGAAGCTCCTTGAAGACCCGGATCCGTCAGCTTTCTCATGACTGGAAGAAATAATCCACATCAAAACCTGAAGGAGAGGAAATGGCCTGACATTGATAGGACTTCCAGGCCAGGCCAGCGGGCTCCGGGGCAGGAAAGCTGCTCACCTCATGGCAGCAGAGCAGGCTCACCGGAAAGGAGGCCGCGTCAGGCGGGGCACCAGGGACAAGCCCGGGGCCCTGCGGAGAAACCCAGAGGTGCGCTTCCCTTCTAGCCCCAGGGGACTCTGGAGCCCCTCAAGTGACAGCCTGGCTTACGTGCCACAAACCAGGTCACGGTACTGAGACCCTAGCAGTAAGCAGTTTTATATCAAGTGCTTTGCTGACCATAGGGTTTCGCTTTAAAACTCTGCACAGTTACTTGAAAGGACAAGTGTTAACATGGTTTAGGTAAGATTTTAGGACATCTTACACGTTAATCTAAAGCACAGGAGGAACGTGTACTGAAGCTCACATCTCTTCACTCTATGTGAGGATATCGGACATAGGGTACCTATGTTTGACTACATGGAACTAGTTAATAAGAAACAAAACTCGCACGTCATGTAAATAAAATTGTGTTAGTTAGCATGGAAAAAGTGATATGTGGTATATGAGTTAACTTTTTAATGTGCTTCTGTATGCATAAAAGAATTCTAGAAGAATATACTAAATCTATTAAAATGTGTATGTTTTCATTTCTAGAGTTAAGGCAATTTAGTTTTCCCTTTCTCTTGCTTTATGTAGTTCCAACTTTTCTGTAATTATTAATTATATAAAATTAATTGTTCAGCATAATACATCACTGCTAAAATGTCAAAATTCATTAACTTTAGACTCGGTTGCCTAATGTTAAATTTAGTTTTATTAATTGAAATCCTTTCTGTACATGGATATTCCATCATTTTGACTTGTAAGGCTAATAAGACTTCTTTAGCAGGAAACTAAAGTTAACTTTCCCATCAATATGCCTGGTCTGAAAAATATTAATTCTGATTCAAGTGCAGGGTGACATTGAGTGGAGCATCTCTGCAGATGATTGCCAGCTAGATTGTTCCCAGTTCCTCCTCTCATCTCTTTCCTTGCAGTGCACAATCTTCAACATGCATACCTCTTCTACAAAGTAATTCTCCCAGCACGGGGGCGGGGGGCAGTATTTGAGTCACGTGTGTGCATACAAGTGAGTCTTTATCATTTGCATTTTGGCAAGTAAGAAACTTTCCTTTTGTTAAGTAGGTAATGTATACGTCTTTTCTCTGGGAAATAAGGGCAGCACTTCTAATTTTGGTTTATAATGGCAGACTTTTCATTTATTAGTAATTGATAGAGTGATTCCGTAGTCCATAAGGCTGATGGCAGCCTCTACAGTCAGCCAGCGGTTCAGAAAACAACTCAGCTGCCAGGAAGTAGTTTCAGTTTGAGGTAACAACAGCTCTTCCTGTGGGGTGCTGAGAGGGGCAAAGTCAAGGCAGGGTCTTAACTCCTAGGATCCAGGGAACTAGTAGCGATCACTAATGAAGTCACAGCAAAGAACCACAGTGGTTGGACCGCTAGCTTACTGCTAAGCCACATAGTACCAAGGTGGAACATGGCTGCAGTTAGATGTCTTCCTAAAGAAAAGAATAGGTAGTGGCCAAGTGGCCTTGAATACAGAAAAGAGAGCCAGAGCTCATCCTCTGAAATGATTTTTTTTTTTTTTTGAGGCAGGGTCTCGCTTTGTAGTTCAGGCTGGCTCTGAGCTCACTATGTAGCCTAGGCAAGCTTCGAACTCAGCAATCCTCCTGTCTCTGCCTCCTGAGTGCTGGGACGACAGGCATGAGCCACCACGCCCGGCACTGTGGTATGCGGTATTGATTGCTGGTGGGCGTGAGTCTCCATGCCCAGCATTGTCGTATGTGGTTACTGGGATCAAACTCAGGACCTAGCAATTGCGAGGCAGGCGCTGGCACCACTGAGCTAAATCTCCAGCCCTAAATCACTAGCTTTATTATTTGACCCTCTTAAATGGATTGATTAGTTTAATAATTTATAAAAAAGCATTAAACTATATTCTACTCGTGTTAATTGGCACAAACTTTTGCAGTTTTAGAATAAGTCAGTTTATATTTTTAAGAAGCATTTCCAAATCAATGCACACTGTTTGTGTGTGTGTGTTTGTATTTGTGTATGTGCATGAAAATATGTAATAATTATTAACAGACTATTGAAATCAAGTTCTGCACAAAGCATTTTGGGAAAGATTATATTTAAAGTTTTGTGCTTACTTCATAATTTTGGGGGGTTAAGTATTAAACACCTACATTACTAAGTTGGCTATTTGTTACTATATAAACTACTGTATGAAGGTGCTGATAGAATTAAATATGAATTATGAAATTAGTTATAGTTCAAATGTAAATAAATCTATATATCCATGTTTTTCTCTTTCTTAGCATGATAAATGGCAAATCTTTAAATATTAGGACAGAAAATGATTATTAAATTCCTATGGTCATTCTACTTTGAAGGAGTAAATGCATAGAAAGTTATCCTGTAGATAACCTTAAGAACTTTGCTGTTTTGATGCTTAGAAAAACAGTTATCAGAGTGAAGGAAGAACAAGATGTAGAAGATGAACCTTCTTTGTCCATGAGATGGCACTCTCTAGAACCAATACCATTGCTGCACCATGGGGTGGAAGGTAACTGTATTGTGAGTTTAAGGAAACAAACAAAAATTGGAACCTTCTAAGGTCAAGTCCTTTCAAGGAGAAACCACTGCAGGTGATGTGTAATGCTGATTAGTTTTTCCCCAAGACACTACTCAAGGTCTGTGGGAGTGGTTACATCACAGTAATGCAGGAACCACCATGCCTCTCTAGGGCTGACCTTGAGATTTTAGGTATTGTTTTGACAGCCAGCCATAAAGCAGTTAGGAGGCATCATTCATAGATGTGTGAGGTAGGTAAAATCTTGCAATCTCCATTTGCCATTTGTGGCTATATAATTTCTTGAATAGAAAATACATATTTATTTGCATAAACTAGTCTTTTGCTATGCAAATAAATGTTAACACAAATTTTACAGGGCTACTCAAAAGGCTACATCCAGTCCTGAAGTGCTGAAGTTCTCTTTCTCCTGAGAATGCTGTGACATTACAGTCACTGCAAAGCCCACTTCACTCAGCCTTTGTGGCCTTAGGAGCATTTTAGATTGAAATAATGGTCTAATAATCTCTAAACTGTATTCTGGTTCTGAAATCCTGTATTTCTTAGAAAGCCAACCCATAGGTTAGAACAAGGTGGGAGGTGGTTAGAAAGAAATAGAACATAATGAGGAGAGAGAGAGATTTTAGGCTTCCTCTCTGTATTGGTCAGTTTTTCCACTCCTGGGACAAAATTAACTGATACCACCATTTAAAGGAGAAAAGGTGCTTTTGGGCTCACAGTTTCAGAATATTCAGTCCATGGTCTGATGTCTCCAAGGCAAGGACATCATGGTGGAAGGCCAGGATGTAATTTGCTGACTTTATGGGGCAGAGTGAGCAGAGGTAATCAGGCCAGGGAAGAAGGGTCCTGAAGCAGATCTGGGCCCCAATGTCACACCCCCCCCCCCAGGCCCTCCTAAAAGCACGCTTGGCTAATCCTCTACGTGGCTCTTGACTAATCCTCTAGGTGAGCCCATCAGATTGACAGTCTAAATGTGGGTGTAAATATTTCTCCTGGATAATCTTTTCAAAGTCTGCTCTATGATAAAGGTGATAGGGACTGGGATGAACATACAAACACCCCACTTTTGTGTTTAGAAGGCTTTGGAGCCTGGAGAAGGAATCAAGGTAAAAAAACAGCTACTGAACTCCATTTTCACTGATATTTTTTATAATGTTTCTTTTAAATTTCATATCATAATATCTTCCATGTCAATACTAGAACATTTGAAAAATTCAGTAATGTATAATGTAAAAACTGATTCAGTATCCATCCTGTTCAAATATTAAGGAGATAAACATAAACCTTTAAACTGTAAGCAAGACCAAAGCATTGGGTTTCCATATTGCAGCATTTGAATTTGAATTTATTGATTATGAGAACACATTTATTGAATATCTGAGCAGTTTAGTAGGTACTACAAAGGGTCAGTGGCACAGCTGGAGGGTGGCACCCTTTGGAGGTGGAAATTTTGGCCAAAAGGGATATGGTTAACAATTTACTTCATTTAACATGAGGAAGATTTGACCACATTGAAATAAGAATGTAAATGAATGCAGCAGCATTTCTAGCTGTGTGACTGCTACATGTGGACTGTACGGAGCTGTTTTTGTAAGCAGGACGCCTGCGCCAAAGAACTTCTGGAGTGGCACAAAGTCTAGTGAGGCCACTGTAAAGATATGAGCAAAGAAATAACACCGAAATCCAAGTGGAAAGGATCCGTTGTGAGGAGATAATATAAATACACATACTAATCATACAGGGCAAACATGTAAATCTGGTGAAAGGAAAATATAAAAATATTAACTTTGAAAATGACAGATCCAAGACATCTGCAAATGAAAGAATGCAAGGAAGTTTATGTCATCCAACACAAAAAAGAAATGCTAAAAATTTTTACTGAGTTATAAGTATTAATGAACAATGAAAAAACAAAAAAAAATCAACTAAACAGTAAAAGCTTCACATCAAAGAGTTACAGGTACATGACTGATTACCTTAATAAAAATTATTCCAAAATGAAAACATGAAAGTATTGTGAAAAGAAATAGAATGTATCTTCTCCCTAATCATTATTGTAGTAAGAAAAATGGAATTGGATTTCAAATACTAGATATACGCTAATTTTGACCCATGCAACAAGGCACATGTTGTTCAAGTCATTGTCAAAATTTAAAATATTTCTGCTTGACAGATTGTAACTTTCACACAAGTCATAAAACAACCAGAATATGATTTCTGTATAGTAAAGATATTTCTTGAAAGAAAAATTACCAGAAAGTATATATTGGTAGAGGAAAATAAAATATTGTCCTAATTTAATTTTAAAATAATTGGTTCATTTTTCAAAGGATCTTAATTCTTAAAATGTTCTGCCATAGCACTTTTTTATTTGTAAAATTTAATGTCCTAGATAACAAGGTTCCCAATAAAATTACAATTAGACACTATACAATTATCAAGTCTACATAGTTATTATATTATTATCATTATATTATCACTTTGTAAATTAATACTTGCTTTCATTTTGCCCTAACTGACCTCCAGGAAAATAAGGATCCAAATAAACATAAAGCAGTGAGCATGAATCACTAAAATTTGGGACTATTTGTCTTTAGCATCTTTTCCTTCTATACAAAATATATGCTTGGTAATAACAGCAAAACTCTTCCATAAGCTTTTTACAGTTTTGGAGACTGGAGCACTCAACACCAGAGTTCTGTTTGTCTAGCAAATTTAGTGGAAACAGGATACTCTCCAATGGATAAAGCAAGTGTGATAAATGTGTTCTTTCAAATTTACTACTGATTTTTCAAATGTACAGTTGTCTACCTAATCAATTTCTTCAGTGAACCAACATTTCCATTACTAAGTGAAAGCTGCACCTCTAAGCTATGTACTCTCCTCTGTAGAGCAAAAACTGTGGTTGTCATGGCAACTGCAAACTGTGGCGATTCTGTCATGACCCAGTAGCAGTGTAATGGAAGACATCTGCCTGGAGATCACAAACTGGCACCAGAGCTTGGACAGGAAGCATTTGAGGGAATTTAACCTCAGAGAATTTCCTCAGCTCTGATCTCAGACTTCCCCACTGCAAGTGTTCACGAGCTGCTGTCCTTGCCGACATCTGCAGCACATAAGCCAAAGGGAAACAAAGAAAATATAGGTTTTATTCTTTGCTCTCTCTTATTAAAGGGAATAAATGATACCAAAGTAATTTCTGTTTTTAAACTCATGGTTTTAAATTTAAGCTTGCATCAGAAGTACATGCAGGGCTTGTGGATATACACAATTCTGTTTCTGAGTGTACTAGTTATATTTGTCCTGGGAATCTGTATTTCTGAAGTTTCCTGCATAAGCTACTATTGTCCCAGGATCCACATTTTGAGAACCATAGATCTAAACCACAAATCTCAAACAATTCTAAAAGCTTGTTAGAAATAGAATCTTTTTTTTTCTTTAATACCAGTTATTAAACTCAGGACCTTGTGCTCACAATGCAGGTGCCAGAAGCACTGAGCCAAATCTTCTGCCCTCAGAATAGAATCTTTAGGGGAATAAGAAAACACCTGCTCATATGGCAAAGGCCATATAGCTTTCCTACTGCTTGGACAAACCAGCAGTGGTTTGGCCATGGCTCCAGAGGACTTTGTCTATGGGTAACTGGCACCAAGGCAAGAACATCATTGTGCAAGGCCTTGGTGGCATAAAATCCTTAGTTCATTGTTATAGAATTTAGTTCATGGAAGGCAGTGTAGGGGAACAGTGATAGAGCCAAAGGGCTCTGGGGCCAGATACTACATGTCATGCTTCCATGACCTACCAAAACACATTTAAGTGTGCTTTATTAATCTCATTCAATCTACAGAATTGCCGTGATTACTGGTCATAGCTCATTTCAGTACAAGCTATCATTGTTACTGTAAGTGGCCTTCCATGAGAAATTACTGCAAAATTACAAAATTCCCCAGATGTGTGCTTTTAGTTGATTTGGGGCAAAACCCAGTTTCTGGATATATTTGAAACTAGAACTTAGGTTCTTTTTCTCGCTGAAAACTTAGAAAGCATTACATTGTCCTCAACAACCCGCTCTCACAGACCACAGTCACAGAGATTAGAAGTGGGGTAGTCACATGTCCCCTGCGGCTGGAAGGAAGGATGAGTGTTTAACTCAGAGGAGGATTCGACACAAACCCTGTCAGGTTAGCATCATGACAACACTGTGTTGGGAACCATTTGCGTGAACTTGGAAATGGTTTTCTGACTGCACTGACTTAACCGTGCAAATAAATGGACGGTGACTCACAAAGAACTGCCACTGACCGGAGGGGCTGCACCAGGGCCATCTGCAGAGGCAGGGCTGACACTTCTACTGCTGCAGGCACTTTCCTAATCGAGGAAGAATAATCTGCTAAGAAATGGACTCAGAAAGCACGGTCACTCTCTCATAAATGATACACAGGCTGTTGGGAGGGAATTCTCCACATTTAATAACACGAGAACCAGATTTTCTGCTGTGAATAGAAACCTCCAGAAATATTTCAGTGAATTCTGGACCTTTTAAAGACAGTCGACATCTCACTAGCATGTAGAAAGAACTTGCAAGGTGTAGCAGAAGATTAAATCTTACTTGAATTTCAACAAAAAACAGATACTGGACCTGCTCCTCCCTTCATGTTAGACATTGCAGCCATAGAGCTATGAGAAATAAACACGTCCCATTTGAGTCAACACAGCCATTTTCTTTGGGTGCCGATGTCTGAGCTGAGTGAAGACTGTGTCCATGACACCTGTACCTTCTTCAGATAATTTCACTGATTGATTATGCAGAGTGATTTCCTCTCACATTTGCCAAAATCTTATGAAGTACGTAAGTGTATAATGACTAAACCATGTACATTCTTTTCTGGGAAGCTTATCCATTTTATTACCAATTTGGATTGCCTCAATTTTGATAAGATTAAATATAAAGCAAGAAGCTAGCACTTTATGCAAAAATAAAAATACCCTTCTTCAACTGTGAAAAACAACAGCTGAAGCTTCTTAGATTACCTATACTTGACTCTTACTGAAGTTCATATTAATGCTAAGTGTAATGAGTTAGAACCATAAATCATTTATTAAGTTTAGAGAGAAACACCTTTAAAAACAAGAAAAGCCTTGAGCTTCTAAATTGCATCATACACAGGTGAGGTGATATAGAACATTTACAGAAAATCAATTGTTTATCAGCCTACTGTTAAAATATCAGAGATTTTAAAGTGTTTTCTGAACTTGCATGATTTTTTCACTGACTTAGTATTTTAATTAATATTATTTATAAAATCCTGAATCTGAGTAAAACAATCCAAATTTAACAAATTAAGTATATTTTGAAGAAGATATAGCTCTAGGACAATTTTTGTTGTTGTCATTTGATTTTCAGTGGTGCTATGGTTTATATCTTCCCAAATCCTATGTGTTCAAAGTAGGGTCTTTGGAATGTGATTCAATCATCAGCTACTGTATGTATAAGTGGATTCCACTGATGAGGTGAGAGCTGCACGTGCTGTTAGGAGATGGGCCCTCGTAGAAAGAGGTGGGTCCCTGGGCTGTGACGTGGAAGGGTGTGTACCTGGCCCTAATCTTCCTTTCTGTCTCTCTGTTTCCTAGCTGCAGTGGGGTCAGCAGCTGTTTCTTCCAGCTCTTTCAGCATTTTAGCCATGCCATTTCTGGCCTGGAGCCAGACAACTTCAGGCTAAACACACTAGAAGTATAAGCCAACTTAAAGTTAGCCTTCTTCATGTTATATGTGTTGGGTTCTTTGTCCCAGGGGCATAAAAACAGGCCAGTACAAACCAAAAATGAACAGTCACACATTCTAAAAGTATCTTCCCCCTGCTACTTTTATTCTTCCACACCTTCCTAGGACCTGTCCCCACTCTTACCTTCCTTATCCTTTCTTTTCAAGAGGAGAAGAATGAATTGAGGATTTATTTTTCTTTCCAGAAATCTCTTGGACCCAACGGTAGAAATTTAGAATCACTATGCACTATCATTAAGACAGTGTTTAAGAGAGAGATGAAGGTTTTCAGAAGAGGTTAAACAATAATTTTCAATAGTGACTAATATCCATTTCTCTTGGGAATTTTATTAAAATATGGATTTTGAGATTCCAGCCTGAGATGCTGTGTTTTTAATAAGCTCCCAGTGAGCGTGATGTGATTTGTCCCAGACTAATCTCTCCATTCATAAAAGCCACAGTGGTCCTTTATGAATCTACTCCTTCCCTTACTGGACAATTTTGAAGATTTCAATATATTTTCATTATGTTTTTTCACTACTTTATTATTTCTTTGCATTTATGCTAGAAGTTCTTCACATTTATGCTAGGATTTGTGAAGCCCTAATCCAGAGGCCAACATCTACTCTGTTCCAGACAATATATCGAGTGTGGGGACTGGAGGTTGGAAATGACACATTCCCACTGATGAGTTCACTGAGATTCTTGTGATAAGCATTACCTGGAGTATACATAAATGACAGAGAAACAATTGGAAGCATAATTTACCTTGCACAGGGAAAAGAATGAAAGGCCACAGAGAGGAAACAAATTTGAGTTAGGGGTTCTCACACCTGGGATCTTGAATGTCCTCCAAAGACCCAAGTGCTGTGGGTGTGGCCTCAGATTGGTCATGTTACCTACCATCCATCGGAGGTGCTGGGCCCTTGAAGAAATGCGCTTTGGTGGGAGTTCATTGTCCCTGGGTGTGTGCACCTCCGAAGAGGACTATGGGACCATAGTCCCTCCTCTTTATCTCTTCACCTCTATTATTCTGCTAACCACAACCCCAAAGAAATGGGACTAGGTGATGAGAGACTGGAATTTCCAAAACTGTGAGCCCAAAAAAACCTTTATCTTTATAAGTTGTTCTTCCCAAGTATTTGTTATAGGAACAGAAAACCGAAAAAATCCTAACACATGCTTTGAATGACTAGTAGGTTTTGTCTTTCAGGAAAGAGAAAACAAGATGTACAAAGGACTGCAGGCATTTACACTTGTATGGTGACTTGATGGTGAATGATATGCTGTTCTCCATTGGACAAGTTTATAATTGCAGAAAAAGAACTATTGTGATAAATATTATGATACCATTCATAGTGACTAGTAATGGAAATAAAAAGCAGGTATTTGGGAGAAAGTTTGTACTTGAAAATGTAAGTGCACATCAAATACTTTATAATTGCTCTCTACAATACATTTTTAAAACAAGAGAGGATAAATGTATTTTGTATCATTTATTAAATAGGTTGCCATGGAAAAGCTGAAACTCAGCACAGAGTTCAGTGACCGGGAATTTACTAAGGTGTGTCTTAGGAACACCTGCTACTGCTTTCTTGCATACTTCCTTTGAATTAGAGACAAGCTTTTATGAGTATACCTATTAGAGTATCTCCACACACAAGGGGAAGTATTCTAAGGGAAGAGAACATTAAATGATTATTTTGGCTAGTTGGTTTCCCTATGAAACAGAGTAGCTAATAGACGCAGGGAAACACTCAAAGCACAGCAGTGCTGGATAAACTTCAAATATCATTGACATTAAATTCCCTTGTTTGTTACATACATATGTATTTGCCAGTATTTCTGCAGAGTACTTTTCTTGATACTGAAAATTAAATGATAAGCAAGGTGGGTGGGATCTCTCCCCCTAAGAATCTTATATTATAATGTAAATAATAGTAAGTAACAGGAAATTCTATTGGACTGGTAGTTTTAAAAGCCTGAGCTACAAGTCCTTGGGAATCCCCAAATAATTACACAAAGACATTATTTGCTTTTCTATTTGTGTGGACATTTGCCTACACATTGTAGAAGCAAGGATGTATGAAACTTCTGTTTTGTTCACCTAAGTTCATCAGAAGCACCCAATTTTTCTGCCCAATCTGTTTTTATATTCTAATATCTGCCCAGATACAGAAGAAACAAAGGGTGGAAGGAATGAAGGAAGGATGGAAAATAGAAAGAAAGAAAGAAAGAAAGAAAGAAAGAAAGAAAGAAAGAAAGAAAGAAAGAAAGAAAGAAAGAAAGAAAAGAAAGAAAGAAAGAAAGAAAGAAAGAAAGAAAGAAAGAAAGAAAGAAAGGGAGGGAGAAAGAAAGAAATTAAGGAAGGAAGAAGTAGAGAAGTAGGAAGCGAAAAGAACAGGAGGGAGTAAAAGAGGAAGGGGAAGAGGAAAGGTTAATTTAATTTTTGCCTTTGTTGTAGTAGAAAAAATTAATTTTATCAAATCTCAACCTTTGAGAAGATGTGTTTAGGTAGTCTATGAAATTAAATGTTAAATACAAATCAACTAATGAATAAACTATTTCTATTTCATAACAACATAAGCTAATTTTTTCAAGAGAAAGTACATGTGTGATTATTTTAAGTGCTAAACAACGTTTTTTTTAATTGAAAGCCATTTTTACTTGAAAGAATGACTGGCAGACAAACTACAGTTTTTCAGATTTAGATGTTTGGCAGACAGTTCCTTGAACATGAAGGAAAAGAGTCTGTCATTTCAAAGAAAACTGACAGTGCTTGTTGCCAGTGATAAAATTTAGGCTCTCACGTAAAATTAGAATATTTTTCTACCACCATTAACTTGAGAGCTTTCCAACATTTAAAGATTTTTCTGAGATAAATGATGACATTTGCAAATCCGCTGTTGCATTATTTAATGAAATGTCTCAGCATTTGGGATAGATACATAACTCAGCAGGATGAACAGTCTCTAAGAAGCCAGTAGATAATGTTACAACACACTGCACTGAAAATACACAGAGATCTATAGATTAGAATGTAGCAGAATACAAAGACTGTATTGCTTTCATTCCAAATTTCACATCACAACTATCCTTTAAAAAACTGCATCAGTTAGGCTAGGCATATAGTAGGGCACATGCCTAGCATGCATGAGACTCTGGGTTTGCTTCCCAGAGCAAGGATTGCTAAATAAATAAATAAATAACTCAAAAACTATTCATCGATTTTTAGAAGAGTAAAATAATAATAATCTGAAATGGTTGCTTATATATTTCCTGTTTAAACATGTATGAGATCAAGTTTTTTCATTTACTTTGGCCAAACAACATATTTGAATACTTTGTTTATATTTATATTTTTATTGGTACATTTTATTGGTACATTATACATACACATCACAATTACACTCCACATTGAGAATTTATACCAATATATGGCACAATTTAATTCTCATTTTCCCCCTCGCCTCCCCACCCTACCTCCCCCCACCCCATATACACAAGCATTGTTTCCTTTTTTTAATGTTAATTTTTTCTTTCTTCATTATTTACCCCTAAGCCCCATTACCCTTTAAATATTTACTATTTCACAATATCAATCATGAAATCTCTAGAAACAGAGAAGACTTCAGATACCTTCAGATAAGCCACATATTAAAGAGATTTGGAAAAGATACAATCCATGAGGCAGAAAAATGCTAAGTTTGAGCCCAGTACTGGCAATTTAGCAACTTAGTGAGATCCAGTCTCAAAATTAAAAAAAAAAAAAGTGCTGGTAGTGTAACTCAATATGAACATTTTCATTTTATTATTTTTATATGAAATTGTTTTGTATATAAAAAAGAAGTTAAATAAATATCTTAAAATTCTTTTGTTTTAATTTTGAATGCGGTAAATATATTTCAGTTAAACAAAAATGTTTTGGTCTCCTCTACTAGTTTAAGATATCCACAGACTATCTAGCAGAATGAAAATAGTGCTAACCACTATTAAGTTCTGTTTATATTGGAAAAAGTTACTTTGCAACAATATAGAGATAACTCCACTGAGATTCCCCAAAGGTCAAGGGACCACTGTGCTCACAGAGGTAAGCTGCTTAAAAAAAAATAACTGTTTCACTGATAGGTGTAATCCAGGCCAATCAAAGTTTTAGTATTTGTTTCTGGGTGAGTTCAAGGTCAAGGGGCTAGAGTCAACTAGTATGCATAATGCACATAATAATTTATTAGGAGCTAATTGCATCAAACATATAATGGAAAACTAGCATGTGGTCATTTTTGTAGCTATCATCATCCAGGTCGTGCCCACTGTATCCCTGCCTACATCCCACTAATCTGTCCCTATACTAGCTACACATTTGTTAGTGATGAGTCCATGTATTAAAAATAGCAACTCCATATCCAGTCACCTTCCAAACACATGAGGCTTGGGGAAGACTCCCCAGATCTAACCATAACATTACACCCCTGCCCCTGAAAACTCCTGTCTGTCTTCTTACATAAATGGCTTTAATCTATTGCTAAGAGTTGTCAAAGTTTTAACAGTTCCAGCCCTGATGAAAAGTCTAAGCTCTAAGTCTCATCTGAGACTCAGGGCAAATTCATTTGTGCACTCTTATACACATCACAAAGAAAGTTAAACACTTCCTGTGCCTATATTTTTTTTAATCTGAATCTTTATTGGTATATTATATATACACATCACGATTTTGTTCAACACTGAGAACTTGTACCAGTATATGACATGACTTAGTTCTCATTTTTCCCCTTCCTCTACCCGCCCTACAACCTCCCACCCCTATATACACAAGCTTTGTTTCCTTTTATGTACCATCAAATTTTTTTCTTTCCTCTCATTACTTACCCCTCAATCAATTTTCCTTTGAATATTTACTTTTCACAATACCTGTCATGCATTCTAGAACTCATTTACATCTTCAGTTTCTAGTACCAGAAAAAAGATATGATATTTACACATCTGTGACCTGTGTCTTTATTCAAAGATACTTTCCTTAGACTTGTGCCTTGCCCTAGTTGTACCTGTTGATGTCAGAATATCCCAAATGACCCCTTTTCACTGTATCTTTAACTTGTGGTCATTTGCTCTTGCCTAAGAAATAATGTAACAATTTGCTAAATTAAGGATACATCAAGACTGTTCAGAAGAATCATGCATGGAAGTATAAGTTGCAGGAAGAACTATAGAGCTTACTAGACAAAGAAGGTCTGTTTGCTTTTGGAAATAGTGATATTTTAATGAGACACTAGGAAGGCTATTCTGAGAACCTAAGTGCTGTGAGACCAAGATTGCTTAGGGAACCATGCTTTCATTATGTTTTGCATTACCTAACTGGAAGAGCTATCCTCGTCTATTTATAGCAAGAAGTTGAGCTTTTCCACAAGACTCTGCCTACTCAGCCTTTCAGTTGTTGAGTGTGTGCCATCTGTGTATTCAGAAGATTACCTAACAGTGACGAGAGCGCAGACTCTGAAGGTTGGGCTCCTTGCCAATTTACATCTGTGAATGTGTATGCTGCCACTTTCCCTACTGAATTTGGCTGAAGACATAAGCAACTACAGGAGACTTGAATCACTAAGAGCTGAGCTAAAGTCTGGCCAGGAGAACCACGGGGAGCAATACCCACAGGTAAGACTGCTGAGCAGGATCAAGGAGGTTAGGCAGTAAGGAGCTTGTTGACGCATATTGCCCACAATAGTTCAGGGGACTGAGGAGAGATGAGCTCTGCTATATTAGTAGCCAGTCGTCCAAAGACCAAAGGTCAGAGACTAAGTTAACTCAAAACACCAATACATTCAAGCAATTATTTTTAATTATCCTTACACACTATTTGTTAGCAAGGAAGTACAAAAATCAGCCAGATGTTATCAATTCAGCTGTACATAGTTCTACAACAAGTGATTCTCATTCTTTATATTTTAAAAATCTGCCTTTAGTAAACTATTTATCTTTTGAATTTTTTATTGGTACATTTTATTGGTACATTATATATACACATCAAAATTACACTCCACATTGAGAATTTGTACCAGTATATGACACATTTTAAACATAAGTGATGTATAGTGAAAAATTTTGAGGAAAAAAGTAAATCAGTCTTGAATGTTTTTCCAAGTGTGTTATGTGTTATCAAAATTTAGATAATATTCAAAAAAGTTTTAAAAACTGACGTGGTGTTATCCTGACTCATGGTAGTTAAGGTTTTATGATTGTGCAAAATCAACAAAGGATACAGTGTCAAAAGGAAAACTTAATCCTATTTTGCTAAATCTATATATGTGTTCATTTAATGTTATGTGTATCTCTAAAGAAGTGAGGCAATTTGTAACTCATGACTTTTTTTTTTTGCTTTTGAGACAGGGTCTCGCTCTGTAGTTCAGGCTGGCCCTGAGCTCACTATGGTGCCCAGGCAAGCCGCCGCGAACTCAGCAATCCTCCTGTCTCTGCCTCCCAAGTGCTGGGATTACAGGCGTGAGCCACCACGCCCGGCATTGTGGTATGCGGTGTTGAATTGTTGGTGGGCGTGTCTCCACGCCCAGCATTATATGTGGTTTCCGGGGATCGAACTCAGGACCTTGCACTTGCGAGGCAGGCACCAGAACCACTGAGCTAACCCTCCGGCCCAACTCATGACTTTTTATTAAACACTTACAATGAATGCTCAGTAAAATCAGTTAGTGCTACTGAAACTCTTTCTGATCCTTACAACAAGCACACCACTTTTATGTTGAACTTTTTCTGCTGAAAATAAGTTTGAGCTCTTGTCCTTTTTTTTTTTTTAAGATGAGGAGCTATGGTTGGTAATGTCAATGCATTCGCATAAAAAGTTTCTTAGAAAATACACTTATCTGGATTCAAATATGTTGTATCCTTGAAATACTGCAAGATGAGGGAAGCCATAATATAATTATAAAAGCTTTAATTTTGATAGATCTCATGCTTGACAATGAGAAAAATAAAAAAAAACATGATGGTGAAGCACCCAAAACACCTCACATTCCTTCCCTTGATCTTCAGCACATTTCAAAAGCAATTCATATTTCTTCTTTAACACTCTTCAGTTGAAAATAATATAGTCTTCAATATAGCTCAAGGAAACAAAAGTGAAAGAATGAAAATGGGATTTCTTGAAAGATATTTCATTAAATTCAAAGAAATATGAATTTCCAGGCCTCAAGAAAATTAGAGGTGCTTTTGGCCCTGTCATTAAATAGGTCAGCTTCCAATTCCTAGTCTCTGTGACTTTGATTCAAAGTTTTAAGAATCAGAAACTGGTTAATCCAGTTGGGGACAGATTTACATCCAATCAATTGTGACCAGTAGTGTAAGATCACATAGTGGAGAAGTGTGTTTTATTCAGTGGGATTTGGGGAACAAGGAGTCTTCAAGGGGAAGACATTAGGACTGTATAGACTGCTATAAAGTCCAAGTTATCCCTAAACCCTTTAGAAATCCAATTAGCAGAGTGTAATTCATTCATTTTCCAGTAATATTGAATCCATATCTTCTATGATGCTGGTGCTATTCCATACCTATGGGTAGTAGGATAACTCT
>PVIC010007595.1:0-50463 GCA_004025085.1 Thryonomys swinderianus | reverse complement strand
TTTTTTTTTTTTTTTGCTTTTTGAGACAGGGTCTCGCTTTGTAGTTCAGGCTGGCCCTGAGCTCACTATGGTGCCCAGGCAAGCCGCCGCGAACTCAGCAATCCTCCTGTCTCTGCCTCCCGAGTGCTGGGATGACAGGCGTGAGCCACCACGTCCGGCATTGTAGTATGCGGTGTTGATTGTTGGTGGGCGTGAGTCTTCACGCCCAGCATTATATGTGGTTACCGGGGATCGAACTCAGGACCTTGCGCTTGCAAGGCAGACACTGGAACCACTGAGCTAACCCTCCGGCCCTATGATCTTTTTTTTAATACACTGAATTACTGCTCATGCTTTATTTAGGCAAATTTATACCTATATTCTTAAGGGTAACACCTAAATTCACTCAAGTACTTTATGTAGAAACTCTGTAAATTTAGCTCACACTGATTTCTATAGCAAGCATTCAAGTTAACTGCTCCAAAGGTACAAGTTTGAGATCTTTGTGGATTAGGTCATATTTATAGCACTTATAAGGTTAGCTGTGAAGAATATTGTTTTAAGAGGTATTACAAATTCATTGTTTACTATGTGCTTAAAGTTTACATGGCTTGTGGCAGAAATGTTTTTCTTCTCCAAAGAGAGAAAGCTGTGAGGGTACAGCATCACCAGGCAGAGGGGGCTCCTTCTCGGAGCTTAGAGCCTCCTCTGTAAGCTTTGACCCAAGTCAGCGCAGCTCACCTCTCCCCTGGAACAAGAGCAGAAACATCTCTGATAAAATAGCAACACTCCCACACTTCTCCTGGAGTTCAAATCTACTAACTACATCAGGAGATAAGGAGGACTTTAGCTATTCATCCTAGAACATTTTGCTTGTTTACAGGAACTGACAGAACAACAAAACCTGACACTCCACAAAGCTCTCAGCACAAGGGCGGCTGTTTTCATTCCTGGTTCCTGGAGAGGGGGTGGGAGGAGGAAAGGGAGGTGATCCTGATTGAAGAGCGGGACTACGGGTACATGGGTGACTGTTGAGATTCAGGAGGGACTGTGGGATGGCGGTTTCTAAGGAAGTGGTTGGGGTCTGAACTCAACTCTCCCGTAACCAAGGTGTCAAAAGCTTATTAAGAGGAGCCCTAAAACTGCACAGGTATGATAAGAGGCAGGGGTCTCTCTCCACCAGGCCTGTGAGACACAGATATGAGATCAGCAAGTTGAGCTCACAGGGCGTTTTCCGGGGTCACCAAGAAGCAAATCAAATTAAAATGCCTGCACGTAACTGCAAAGCACAGTGATAAGAAAAATACATCTTTAGTCATCACATTATGGGTTTTTTTGCTATGCTGGGGATTGAGCTCAGGCCAAGTGTGCCACCACTGAACTATCCCACCAGATCTTTTTATTTTTTATTTAGAGATAGGGTCACTAAATCCAGGCTTGCCTTGAACTTGCAAGCCTCCTGCCTCAATTTCCCAAGTAGCTGGGTTTACAAGCACGTGCCACCATGCTAAGCCACATCATGTATTGTACGAAGCAAGTTTCTGTTTTCTCTCCTGCAAGTCTCTCTCTTCCTTATGAAGAGGCAGCCAGGATTTACTGGCCCTTCTGGTCCCCCCAGGAATCAGATAAGGGAAAGTGAAGCTTTAATATGGCCAAAGCCTTTCAGCTGGCTACGTCCAGAGGACAGAACACAGGTGGCACAACACATTTCAACAGGGAGTCCTGGGCCATCCCCTACCCACTGCCACCGGGGCCTGAGGTAACTTTACCTGCAGCCAACCTCACCTACGCCCTGTGCCTTCAGGCCTGCAAGGGCAGCCTAGAGAATTAATCTGTCCAATGATAGATACAGCTAGAAAGAACATGCATGTTATCTTCTTAGTACCTTACTTGGAGAATTTATATTTTTCACAGACATTTGCATGTCTTACAAATTTTTTTTTTTTTTTTTTGCTTTTTGGAGACAGGGTCTTCTGTAGTTCAGGCTGGCCCTGAGCTCACTATGGTGCCCAGGCAAGCCGCCGTGAACTCAGCAATCCTCCTGTCTCTGCCTCCCGTGTGCTGGGATTACAGGCGTGAGCCAGCACATCCGGCATTGTGGTATGCGGTTTTGGTTGTTGGTGGGCATGGATTATGTGGTTACCGGGGATCAAACTCAGGTCCTTCCGCTTGCAAGGCAGGCGCCAGAACCACTGAGCTAACCCTCCGGCCCTATTTTTTTTTTTTTTGAGACCGGGTTTCGCTTTGTAGTTCAGGATGGCCCTGAGCTCACTTTGTAGCCCCGGCTGGTCCTGAACTCACAGCAATCCTTCTGCCTCTCCCTCCTGAGTGCTGGGATTACAGGCGTGAGCCATGCCACCCATGCCTGGCATTGTAGTACATGGCTACCAGGAATCGAACTCGGGACTTTGGGCTTGTGAGACAGACACTGGAACCAGTGAGCTAAATCCCCAGACCACCTGTTTTATATTTTTAGGTCCTCCACGTCAGAAAGATAAGTAACTGCTGCCAATGAATTAATGTCACTGTCTATACTATTTTGGTTGCTGGAAATGAGCTCCTAACCAGCCCCACTCATTAACACCTGTGTGCTGCACCGTGTCCAGGACCAAGGCCCAACACAGGTGGGGTGAAGCGGAGACTGTGGCGGGCGAGAAGAGGCAGTAACCCTGTGCGCGCTGCAATCGCAGGGCAGGAAGCCTGAGCGCATTCTGATGAACCTTGCCCGCTGTGCTTCTCCAGCACAACTCTCCCTGGCAGCCGGGCACGAGCACCATTCACGGGACGTCCCGTGGCAGCCCCAGGCGCCGAGGGAGGAGGGCCCCACACACACTGAAAATCCTTGGTTTCCTGAACTAACCTTAACTTTTTAAAGCGCCATGTAAATAAAGGGCACCTGAAAGACAACACTTCGTCACCAATCAGGCAGTCACTGGGGCCCAGGTGTGCCAAATAAGCACCAATCCAAACGGTCTGAGGACCAACTGCTTTTCTGTAGATCCGCCGCAGAAAGGCGGCCACAGTCCATTCAGTTCACCCGAATGTGAGTCCGGTGAAACCTGGAGACCAGCACGGTTCTAGCCAGGGGTGGCAGGAACCCCCCCCGGCCATCCCCACGCTGGCCGAGGAGGCTGGACCCTTGTCCCGCAACGTACCCAGGTGTGGTGACCAGTGACACTCGAGCGCGAGGAGCAATGACCAGGGCGGGAGGACAGGGGCTCCGGGTGACAGTGCGCAACACGCCCCGCACAGAACGGGGCTCATCCCAGAAATGCCGTTTCCCACCCAACGATAGTCTGTCCTCCACAGCACACCCAGTATGTGGCCACTGAGACGTCACTGAGTAGAAATCACTTAGCAGAGCTTAGGAAGAGAACTGCCAGGCGCCAAGCAGGAAATGTTACTGTGAATAACACTTAAATGTAAATCGGTCAGGTATGAACACCTACTGACTCCAGCACTACCTTCCAGGTATCCTAACAAAAGAATCAGACCCGAATAAGCCTGGAACAAACAAAGGACAACGCAGGTACAGGACACGTGACGCTGCTAATTAACGTCTGTGAGGCTTACTTGGCAGCTAGGGTTTCGAGCTCTTTAGATGTATTAACTCATTTAATTCTTTTTTTTTTTTTTTTTTTTTTTGCTTTTTGAGACAGGGTCTCGCTTTGTAGTTCAGGCTGGCCTGAGCTCACTATGGTGCCCAGGCAAGCCGCCGCGAACTCAGCAATCCTCCTGTCCCTGCCTCCCGAGTGCTGGGATGACAGGCGTGAGCCACCACGTCCGGCACTGTGGTATGCGGTGTTGATTGTTGGTGGGCATGTCTCCACGCCCAGCATTCTATGTGGTTACCGGGGATCAAACTCAGGACCTTGCACTTGCGAGGCAGGCGCCGGAACCACTGAGCTGACCCTCCGGCCCTTAACTCATTTAATTCTTGCAAAATCCTCAGAGATAAATGGCCTCTGTGCCCCTTCCTACAGAGCAGGCACGAGGTCAAAGGACATGTCAAGGGAGTGGCACTGTAAGAGCCACGACTCGAACCTACAAGGACAATTCCAAAGTCTCCACCCTCCAGGTTCAAACTGGTGGCCTTAAGGTTTGACCTGTACAGAGATGTGAAAAGGATTTCTGTCTTACCCTGGAATTAAAGAAACAAAACCAGAAGACACAGCAGTACGCACGACCCACTATGGAGGGTCAGAAGCCTGAGGCAGGCTGGGCACTGCCAGGCTGCAGTCACCGAGGCTGAACGCCTGGCATCTGAAATGCTTGGGGACCGGAAGGGGTTTGAGTTCTTGGGATCCTGGAGGATCTGCATACAGGTCACGGTCCTGCAACCCTGATTGGAAAGCTTGAAACTCGAAATCCCCCCAAATCCAGATGCATGTCAGGGTTCAAATGCTTCCGCATTTCAGATTCTGGATGAGAGAAGCTCAACGATCCATACGCGTGTGGGTAAATGTGTACATGGATATACACACTGTGCAAAGTACCCGATATGTTTGGTGAAAACTACCCTGGAGGTTCTGGCACCTCCGACGCTTCCTCTGAGAAAGATGATCTGAATGATGAACAAACCTTGATGGCTTCTGATGCTCAGATTTTATGTAGGTTTCCACTATGTCGGTATAATTCACTTTACTGCTTGACTGCTTTTTTAATTTTAATTTTATTTTTATCTTTATTGGTCCATTGAATAAACACATCATGATCACAATCAATATTGGGAATTTGTACCAGTATATGACATGATTTAATTCTCATTTTTTCCCATTCCTCTGCCCACACAACCCCCCACCTCCTAAATACATAAGCTTTCCCCCCTTTTTTTAATTACCATCACATTTTTTTCTTTACTGCTTGTTTTCCAGGTAAGTGCGTGCTTTTTACATTTATACCCAAAGCTATTTTTACGTGAAAGAGGGTGGAACAGAAACCTCACATGGGTGAGAAGCACACACTGTAACAAAAGGAGATGAAAGAAAGAGAACAGACGAGGCAGACGGAAATAAGCATAATGCTGAAGGGAAAGGAAAGTAAGTAAAGGAGGCGAGGAGCCTCGGGCGAGTGCAAGACACGGCGATCAGAACTGGGCCGAGCTGAGCCCAGAGGGGAAATTTTCCAACTGAATGGACAAAACCAGGCCCAGCACAGCCCGCCTTTCTAAATCGCACATTTTGGCAAGGGCGTGGTGTCTAGCTCCACAGACCCTGGGCAAATGAGGACGCACAAAGCTGTCTGCATTTCTTCAGGACGCAGGACGCAGGGCGCAGGACGTAGTCCAAGGTGAAGCAGGGACGCCAGGTATGTCCTGGGACGTCAGATGAGGGACTGGTTTTAACTTGACAGGACTCTCTGGGAAGCAAATGGTGAGAAGTCGAGTCTGATGATAGTTTACAGAGGAATCAACAACCCGGTGAAACTGTGAAGCCCCTGAGTGACTCCTGGGGTTATTTACCCAGCAGGAAGCGACTGGGAAGACTCTGCAGCGCTGCTCTAAGCAATCTGCCCAGTTTTGAAGGTCTCCGAAAGCCAAGAGAGCCAGAGAGACGTGGGGCTGGTGTCGGCGAGAGCTGGCGAGAGAGGGTGAGGGCCCAGGGCCGCCCCAACCCACAGCAAGCTCCGCCGACGGAGGCCTCCGCTGCGGCAGTGTGCACGCCAGCTGGACAAGCGAGGATCTGGTCTAGTACATGTAGAAATAAAAACGCCTGTGAAGGTCAATAATTCGGGTACTTCGGGAAGAGGGCGTCTCTGCGCAGAGCCCTGTTTCTGAGAGCTCTGGAAGGGGGCGGTGTGTCGCCACACCGTGCCCACGCACACATGCCACGCTGTGTTGGTACACAAACTACGTCACCTCCCCCCGCCGAGCTCCCGATGGTGTCATCTCGGCTCCACTTTCTGCTGCCCCAGCTCTGGCCTTTCAGGTTCGAAGCACTTCCCTCTGTCCCTGCCGTCACCAGGCCGATGGACGAGGCCGCAGAGTCCCGCGGGCCCACGCTGCGGCCCCAGCGCCAAGCTACTCTCGCTGCTTCCAGCCAGGCGCCCTCAGGCTCCTGTGAAAATGTGTCAGGTCCAGGCCCTTCCCCAAAGCCGCCCTCTGAGCCTCAGGCCTCGGGTCCTCGCACGTCCACTCGTGTCTGTGAAGTCCTTTCGTCCATACACGCCGGCTCCTCACTTCCTGTGCGTCTTCATTCCGAAGCCACTTTGTCCACGAGGCTGACACCCGTCACACTGTCGGAAGTTTCAGACTTCCTCCCCACACTTCACGGCCCTTTCCACTTAGCACTGACACAAGCCCGGCTCACCGTCACGACTTCACTGCCTTCCCCGCCGCCTTGCAGCTCGTCGGCCCTGGGATGCGGCCACGGAGGCGGCACCGTGCGGCGCAGGGGAGAGCCCGGCGCCTGCCGTGAACCATGAGGGCCACACTTCTGTCTGTTCACTTGCCAGAAAGGAGACTGCTTTTCCCTCTCCGACAGCAGAGCCACGGCCAGACTCAAGCTGTCCTTGGTGACAGACAGACAGACACCGAGCACAGGAGCCACCCATGCCTGAGCTCGAGCCTCTGCAGGCCAGGACCGACCGCGGGAGCAGGGTGTGCTCTGCGCCTCATGCTCTGCACTCAGAGCACACGTGACCCACGGGGGACGAACCGCAGCGTGCCGCGCAGCCGGTCTAGGCGAGGACCCCTCCGGGGGTGAGCCAGCGCAGACAGCACTCTCCTCTCTGCTTTACAGCCTCGCTGTGGGGCACACGGTCCGTCATGCACTCGTGTGTGCTTTGATCTGCATCTTGAAGTCAACTCTGGGAGAAAAGGAGCCCACGAGCAGCTTTCAGGAAGACACGGTTGCCCTGGCTGTCCGCGAAGGAAAACCCAGGCAGTGATGGCTTTCCCAGAGCACATGCAAGGCGCTCCAGCTGTAGCTCTGCACGTGCGAGGGAGCGCACCTCAGGGACAGTTGGCCAGGACGTGTCCCCTGCCTGGGCCCTCTGCAGACACCTGGGAAAACATGTCTCCAGGAGAAGGCCATCTGTGCTGGGTTTGGAAAAACAAATTTTTTGTTTGTTTGTTTGTTTTTGAGACAGGGTCTCGCTTTGTAGTTCAGGCTGGCCCTGAGCTCACTATGTAGCCCAGGCAAGCCTCGAACTCAGCAATCCTCCTGTCTCTGCCTACTGCGTGCTGGCATGACAGGCGTGAGCCACCACGCCCGGCTGGAAAAACAAATTTTTAAAAAGCAGGAGGATCGCTGGCGTGGCGGCTCACACCTGTCATCCCAGCACTCGGGAGGCCGAGGCAGGAGGATTGCTGAGAGTTCAAGGTTGACCTGGGCTACATAGTGAGTTCAGAACAAGTCTGAACTACAAAGCTAGACCCTGTCTCAAAAAGCTTAAAAATAATAATAATAATAAATAAAAAATAAAGTAGGAGTATCCCAGGAAGCAGCAGCAGCAAAGTGTGCGAAGGTACCGCAGGCTGAGAAACTCGAGCTGTTCCGACCCTCAGGTGCGGTGGGAGGAGCCCAGGGCCAGTGTGCACACAGGTCAGTTCATCCTGTATGCAAAAGTGGTGGCTGGCTTTAAAACAAACAAACAAACAAACAGGAAAGCTTTCTACACTGGAGGGAGGCAAAATGCACGTCTACAGAGGGACTGGCACCTGGAGCAGGAAGGGGTGGACGCCCACTCGCCATCAGGAGCCACTTCAAGCGCAATCCTCGGGACTAAGTGGCAGAGAACGAGGGGACCCCAGGCGCTCCAGCCCCGAGACAGGAGGGTCAGAGATACCACTCCGAGCGGGCGGGTACCTGGGCTTCCCCAGTGCCCTCCTGGGCAGTGTGCACACTCCCAACAAACACCCCCGCCTCACTTTATTAACAGTGACAGCTCACAACTGCCAGCCTCCTCCCAGAGCCGGGTTGGTCTTCAGTACAGATCAAGCCGCTGGATTCTCCTCACCCGGCAGCACCCACGTCACAGACGTGCGAACAGATGACAACAGGCCCCACGTCACAGAACCAGCACCAGGGTGCGTGTGACTTTAGAGCCAATGACGCGCGCCTGGCTCCGAAAGGACGCGGCCAAGCCGGCCTGTGAGAACGATGCTGCCCGTCCACCCGCCCACAGCCGGGCTGCGGCCCGTTCCCGGCAGCCGGGATTCCCACGGAGGCAGCCCGGGCCAGTGCCGGCTGCCCGAGCGCCAGGGCCGAGGTTTGCACACAGACCTCAGCCGCCCCAGCAGCCAGCCTGTGGCTCTGGTCCCAGCCAGTCCCTGTGTACCGCCTCCAGACCTTCCTGGCCTCAGGCTTAATTATTTAATTAAACGAGAGGTGCTCCTGGACCCCCTGCATGTTCAGTTGAAGGGCCTCCGCTGGCTGCTGCGGTCGGCACCTGCAGGCCTAGCACTCAGATGCTCCAGGGACGGGAGAGAGCTCGTGCACAGCTGGCCCTGACGGCGAGTCACGGGCAATCCGAACACATCGAGTTTGGAACAGGTTAGATAATTCTTATTTATTTGCACCTGTTTTTGTTTGTATTTTAACTTTTCCAATTAACTGTTGAAAGCTCACCAAACAGAACTTGAATAAAATGTAACAAACTGTGTAGCAACAGGAAAGGCATAAAACATGGCTCCTGAAACTCAGATGAGCTGGAGTGAAAGAGGCTGAGCTTCCTGTCACAGCCTCGCTATATCCCTAGTGCCCAGCGTGCAGATATTCAACAAATATCTGCTGAGTTGATAAATACATTGCAAAACTGGCACTGACTTGGGTCGGTCACTCCTGTAATGATTCAAGAAGCTAGGGTGGGAGAAGGCCCGCAGTCTGCACTGTGTGGCCTTGGCATGCCTGTTGCATGGCTTTTACCACACAACCCTCTTAAGTGAACGGAATGTGTGCTGCCTACAGATTCATTCCAGAGAAAACAAGGGACTCCAGGTGCATTGAACAATCCACGTCGGCCAGCCAGCGGCCCCACTGCATGGCAGGGTGGGGCTCGGCCTCCTCCACCCCCTCTGCCTGAGCCGTCCTGGGCACCTCACACCTTGTCTCCCTCCCACTTCCTGGCTCTGCTTCCCGTGCTCCACTTGAACGTACGAGGGCAGAGTTCATCTGCTATTTCCTGCAGCTGTGTTCCTCAGACTCTGAAGTGCCTAGCACGTAACAGATTCATATGGTGAAACTGTTATGCTTGTACCCCCCAGTCAGGAGGCTGAGGCAGGAGGAGCACGAGTTTGAGGCCAGCCTGGGCTGCATAGTGAGATCCTGTCACAAAAATAGTTGGGGCTGGAGATTTTAGCTCAGTGGTTTTGGCACCTGCCTAGCAAGGCCAAGGTCCCTGGTTCGATCCGGTAACCACATATAAGAATACCAGGTGTGTAACCACATATAAGAATACCAGGTGTGGTGGCTCACACCCACCAGGAATCAGTACCACATACCACAAGTGCTTGGCATGGTGGATCAAGCCTATAATCCCAGCACTCGGAAGGCAGAGGCAGGAGGATTGCTGAGTTCAAGGTTTATCTGAGATACATAGTGAGCCCGTCTCAAAACAAAACAAAACAAAAAACACAGGTACAAAATAAGTGAGAATTATCTAACATGCTTAAACTTATGGAGGGAATTTTTCTTGGCTTGAGCAATTTTACAATTTGAAGGTAAATTTTATATTAAAAATAAAATGCAGGGCCAGAGGGTTAGCTCAGTGGTTCCGGCGCCTGCCTCACAAGCGCAAGGTCCTGAGTTCAATCCCCGGTAACCACATATAATGCTGGGCATGGAGACACGCCCACCAACAGTCAACACCACATACCACAATGCCGCACGTGGTGGCTCACGCCTGTCATCCCAGTACTCGGGAGGCAGAGACAGGAGGATTGCTGAGTTCGCAGTGGCTTGCCTGGGCTCCACAGTGAGCTCAGGGCCAGCCTGAACTACAAAGTAAGACCCTGTCTCAAAAAGCAAAATAAATAAATAAAAATAAAATAAAATAAAATAAAATGCAAATCAGTACCACACACCACAGTGCCAGGCATGGTGGCTCACACCCATAATCCTACCACTCAGCTGGCAGAGGCAGGAGGATTGCAGAGTTCAAGGCTTGCCTGGGCTACGTAGTGAGCTCAGTGCTAGCCTGAACTACTAAGTGAGACCCTGTCTCCCAAAATAAATAAACAAATAAAAATGTAAAAATAAAAATAATTACATGGACAATAATCTTTGGACAGTGAACTTTATGTACCAAGGCCCTAGAAAGGAAATAAGGACATTTAAATAATCTCCCCAAAGTATAGTAACACACAGAATATCTGAAATCGTTAAGAACCTTTGAAAAGAACATGCCGTATAGATATCATGATCCTCATACTGATCGGTGCCTGTGGCTTCCTGTTTGCAATTAATTGTTAAGCTCAAAAATCCCTTGCTCTTGGTAGATAATCAATGATCTGTGCTTCCCTAGGCTCATTTTGCTAAGTCACTCTTTTTTGTTTTTCTAAATGGTTTTTCATTCCACATTTTTACCTTCGATGCTATTTGAACTTAGAACTCCACCACGTACACTCCTCGGCTTCGCGCGCTCACAGGACAGACGGGCTCAGCACTCTTCCTGGGGGGCTCAGCTGTCGAGGTCGCACAGAGGCCGGCACTGTTCTCACACGCCCGCTCGCTCCAGGTTTGTCAGGAGAACATTCCTCACAAGACCCGGAAAGAGCAAGGCCGGTTGGACGGGAAGGGGAGGAAGATAAAATGAAGACATGTACAAAGTCCCACGATAAATGTGATCGTTACGGATGGCAAACACGGACCGATAAAAAAGCTCCCCAGAAAGAAAAGTGAAAATGAACATTTTCAACACTTGGTAGGAGGCGTAAAGACTGCTTTCAAACTGGTTATTTGGGAGAAGACAAGGTAATTTTGATTACTTTTTTAAAGTCTTCACAAAATTCTCCAGTTTCTGTAAAAATCTGTTACTGAAGAAACATCTTGTCACCACTCAACCTGGTGCACTGGACCACTCCCCTAAGTTAGTGTGTTCATTTATTTGGCAAACACTGTCAGATGGTTCTGCCGACCTCCAGCCCTGGGACTGAACTGGGGCTTCAGGCACACCATGCAAGGGCTCTATCACTGCACGACATTCTGTTTTATTCATTTATTTTTTCAGAAAAGCTCTTGCTAAACTGCCCAGGCTGGCCTCCAACTTGCAATCCTCCAGCCTCAGCCTCCTAAGTAGACTGGATTACAGCCTGTGCCACCAGCCCCATGGACACTTCTGTGTACTAGGCACTGCTCTAGAGCTTGGATAGAGTCCCTCTGTCTTACAGAGTAACACTTTTCTGGAAAACGTTCACCTGACTTCATAGAATAACAGGACACTTTGGCTGGATCTTATTAAACATCACTATTTATAAGCAAAAGCATAAGCAAGGAGCAGCGGTTTCCAGCCTGACCCCAGTCCCGAGAGGGCTTTCTCCGTTCTCCGGGTGCGGCCGTCCCGCCTGGCCAACAGCCCAGAGAGCTCCAGCAGACCTGTTCGGACCAGGCTTCCAACCATCTAGACCTGGGAGCCCGCTGAGGACCCTGCCAATGGCTCCAGCTCCGCTCCGGAGAGCTGGAGACTCACTCCTAGTGTCTCCAGCCTTCACCACTAAGCTCTCTGCTTGCTGGAGCTGCAATTTCGTATTAAAATACAGCACAAGCTGCTAGTGTTTCGGGGGTGTATTGCATCTGCTCTAAAGCAGCATTTTTAACATTTTTAAATTAAAATCACCACCCCGGCTGATCCTGGCGAAACCCAAATCTCAGAGGCAGAACATGAGACACACAGTGGCTGGGCGAAGCGGCCACACGCTCCCACCGTAACTCACTGGGCTCTCAGCTCTGGACAAGAGTACGCGGGGAGACTGCTGCCTCGAATTGGGTATGGGTGGTGCTCAGTGAGTCACTGTGAATTTCAGCGTCAACTGGCACGTGTCTTGTCATCCCAGCCATCCGGGAGGCTGAGGCAGGAAGACTGTGAGTTAGATCCTAAACCAGGAAACTCAGCAAGACCTTGTCTCAAAATTAAAAAGGGATTGAGGATGAAGCTCAGTGCAAAGGCCCTGGGTTCAATCTCCAGTATAAGAAGGGCAAAATCAAAACAAAATAGGAGGGCCGGAGGGTTAGCTCAGTGGTTCCCGCACCTGCCTCGCAAGCGCAAGGTCCTGAGTTCGATCCCCGGTGACCACATATAATGCTGGGCGTGGAGATACGCCCACCAGCAATCAACACTGCATACCACAATGCGGGACGTGGTGGCTCACGCCTGTCATCCCAGCACTCGGGAGGCAGAGACAGGAGGATTGCTGAGATCGCGGCAGCTTGCCTGGGCACCATAGTGAGCTCAGGGCCAGCCTGAACTACAAAGCGAGACCCTGTCTCAAAATCAAAAAACAACAACAAAAAAAAACAAAATAGGAAACAAGAAATACACACAAAATCAGAAATGACCAGAGACCTGGAAATGCTACCCTAAATCGCTCAGTTTAGAGACATGTAATTAGAAATTCTACGCAAGGATGGGTAGGAGCAGCCCTCTTAGCTGATGGGAAAATGTGAGGAAAAGACCCACCAAGCAGGGCACCAGAGACCCGCAGAGGGGACAGGCGGGGCCTGGACTTCCCAAGACTTCTGGAGCCTCATTTCTGGGACGGGACACACAGTGCAGCTCCCGTCACACTCCAGTCGTGCTGGAGCACAGGTGAGACCGCGTGGACGGGAAAGCGGAGTTTCCAGTAGGTATAGTGGCGGCTGCGTCTGGGCCTTCGCAGTCCTGCAAATGTAGCTGCCGAGCGGTGGCCTCTGAGCCGAGCGGAGCCACGCGCTGTAGGAACCTAAAAGGAGGCTATTTTGCTGACCAAACTGGGACAGTGAAGAGAATAGCTTCCACATCACGGCAAAGCTTCGTTTTATGGATTTAAATAGGACAACATATGTCCTGGTTTGCCAAGAACAGCCTTGGCTTCCACCTGTGTCTCAACATCCAAACTGGTGTGGCCTTTGTATTTTTCCATTTTTAATTACATGATTCAACACTGCATTAGAATAAGCCAGCATGGGCTTCATATGCACCACTTATATACTTGGCTCCTGTGAAAACCCAGTCTAATAGTGTCAAGATGGAGTGCTCTTGCCCCCCAGTGCGCTGCCAGTTCTCTGGCCCTTGCCCAGGCTCCAGGCAGCTCTCGGCCCCTCGGGCGCCCGGAGGGACCACAGGTGCTTGTGCACAGACCCGGAGCATCTTAGTTACTTTCCTCATCGCTCAGGCAAAATACTCGACACCCAAAGCTTGAGGAGGAAGGTTGACTTTAGCTCGCGGCTTGGAGGCGTCAGTCCGTAGCCAGCTGACCCCAAGGCAGGGCGCCACGGCGGAGGAGCAGGGGAGGTGTGGGGAAGCAGCTGGGGGCCCACCTTCTTCCCGTCCCCTTCCACTCACCCCAGCTACCCACCCTTCGGCTGGTGCCACCCACACTCAGGGTGGGCTTTGCTTTACCACACCCAGAGCTGGGCCAAACCAACTGGCGCACTGACTCAGTGATCACACACCCTATCTAGCATCCATTCCAGACCCACCCACCTCTGAAAGCCACACCCATGACAGTGAGGCTTTGGTGGGCCCTAGGCACAAGCCAGAGCACACGGGGAACAAGTGAAAGGGGACACAGCTAACGGCTTTGTCATCTAGCGAGTGGTAGAAACCCCCACTATCTATACCGTATGGTTCTGACTACTTTTCTTTGGCAATAAGCCTTTGTGGTACTAATGAGCTAAGACATTAAAATGCACGATTAATGAATAAACACTGAGCTCCTATTGCTCAAGAGTGCAATCTGCACACCTCTCTGCACTGGCCACGCGGCACAGTCCTGTCAGTGACCCAGAGAGCAGGAACCACTCCAAAGAGGTGTCGATACCAGCCTCCAGCTGCTCCTGGAGAAGACCGTATCTGAAGACGGCGGTCAGGCAGCCAGAGTTTACATTCGGACAACCGCGGCAAGGCCTTCCGCTTAGGTCAAAGAGCTGTTCCGACTATGTCATTTTCCTCCCTGTTTTCCTACGCATAGAAAACATGACACAGTAATCACACAGCTCTTCAGCTGTGGCAGACTTCACAGGCAGCTACATGGTTCCACTTTTCAAATAAAAATCCCAAATTATTATATTTACAACTCCAAACTAAGCAACACTGACACAGCACTGACATTTATATTTGCTCATGTATTTATCATTACCAGAGAACTTTCTTTTTTGAGTTACTGTCTAGAATGCTTTTTTTCTTCCCTCTCGATTCTGGGTCTTACCATGTAGTTCAGTCTGGCCTTGAACTGTGTAGCCCAGGCTGGCCTCAAACTTTGGGTGATTGTCCTGCCTCAGCCTCCCAAGTGCTAGGATTATAAGTATGTGCCACCATGCTCAGCAGCTTGGCATGCCTCACTTCAAGGACTACTTTTAGTGTTTCTTGCAGGGCAACTCTACTAGTAGTGAACAACCTCAGCTTTTACCTGCAGATATCTTTTTTGAAGATCATTTTGTCGAATATGGATTGTAGCTGCCACTGCTTTCTAGCTAACCCTCCCGGTTTCTGATGAGAAGCTGTTAATCTAATTAAAAGCTCTGTGTATATCCTGTGTACGGATGAATCTCTTTCAGCATTCTTCTTATGAAAATAGCTTCCAGTACTAATGTATTCTGGTGTAAATCTCCAACATTGTCCTGCTTTCAAATAACTGCTCTTCTTGGGTTTATAAATCCAATGTCTTTCCTCAGCTTTGGTATATTTGGTCGTTTTTTCATCAGATAGCCTTTCCACCCCATCTCTTCCCACCCTGGGTCTCCTGTAATGCTGGTCAGCTTGACCATTTATCACCAGTCGTTTGGGCTCTTCTTTATTTCTTTCTACACAATCAGGACATGATAATTTTAAGTTTGTTACTATTTGGCCTGTTGTTGTTGGGCCTCTCTAGTTAACTTTTCATTTCAATTATTGTACTTTTCAGCTTGAATGTTTCCTTGATTCCTTTATATAATTTCTGTTTCTTGACTTTGCTCATAATCTTCTAGATTTCCTTTAGTTCTATTTCCTTTAGCTTTGTGGAGCATATTTAAGAGAGTTGGTTTGAATTGTTTTGTCAAGTCAGTGAAATGTCCAGGCTTCCTTGTGGCTGATTGTTAGTTTATTTTTTTCCTTTTTGGTAGGCCATACTTTCTCATTTCCCTTTATGACTTGTAAAGGTGCTGAGAACTAGGCATTTCAACATTGCGAAACTCTATAGGCATCTCAGTTTTATTTCTTTCTCATGTTTAGCTAGGGTTTTAAGAAGTTGCTGGAGGCTACAGTAGTCTATAGAATGATATTTCTAGCTGCTTTTAGCAGAGACTATCTTCTCTATTGTTGCATGTGGTCACTAAAATTTCTGTTCCTTAGCTTGTGTTTTGCTAGTGTTTGGACAGTGCTTTTCTTGGCTATCTGGAGCAAAATAAAGCAGATCTTTGCATAATGACTCCGAGTTAGCACCTCTCTTCTATTTCCCAGCCTTGTACTGAACCTAGACAGAAAGTGAGTCCTGGTTCTTTGCTTTTTCCCCTTCCCCCTTGTTCTTGAATGCATGTGAATGTCCTGATTCTGCAAAGATTCCCTTCCAGAGCGTCCGTATGTAGGTCCTGTAGAGCCACTGTACGTCTCATTGGTGTGATCTTTTACCCCAGGTGTCTGTGGGTGTTCACCTCGCAGTGTTTTTGAACTGTTTCAACCTTAGGGAACCACAGTGTGTCCTGTGGGGTGGTCCCGAGCTGGCAGAACAAAGATCACAGTAACTCGTGAACAAAGTCTCCTGCTCTCTTCTGAACCAAGAGGCAGAAACCCCAGCTGGGAAAGCAGGCAGCTGGGCTGGGAAAGGGAAAGTAAAAAATACACCACGGAGCTGCCTTACTATTTTGAAGCTGCCATATCCGTAAGTCACTTCTGTGCTCTAAACTCTTGTTTCCATACTGGTGATAAAATTGGCTCTAACAGTCACTGCTGCTGTTCACTGCTCCTGTGGGGCATGAGACTGGAGAGCTTCCCGCCCTACCCGGCTCCTGAACTTGTCGGAGTGGCTGCAGGCAGAGGTCAGAAGCGTGAGGTGTTGGAAGTGTGCAGAAGCTTCTTCCACACGGCGCGGGTCTACAGAAGGCTCAGCACCCGCCAGCCTGCCCACCCTGAGCCCAAGGGATGGGTGTCTGATACTCACCGTTAGTGCTCATCCTTGTGCTCCCTACAAAGACGATCCTGTGTGTCACTGGCGGACCCTCCACTGCTATTCACGCGGCCTGTACACGGCACCGATAGTTCTGCTGGCTGAGGTCCTGCCCTGCCCTGCCCTGACTAGGCCGCCCTGCGAAGAACCCCGCGACAGTCATCTTTCTGGTCAGGAGCCACAACTGTGGTGGTGCCTTGCGTTCGGACTTTCTTACTCTAATCGCTGCTTTTTGAAGTGGGAACTTTAAAATCACTTACTGATGAGGCTTAGATTTCTGTGTCAGCCACAAATGTTACCCATAACTATAAAGCAGAAGCAAGTTCTCCGGACCCTAGAGTGGGTTTTGGTTATTTTATACTGTGCTTTCAGAGTTCCAGCCCCTTAGAGGAGTTGAGTAACCTTTTTCAGTAAGTAGACAGTAACTACAAAAATAAAATTCTCTGGTAATGATAAACACATACACAAATATGAATGTCAGTACTGTGTCACTGTTACTTATTTTGGAGTTGTAAATCCAGTTTTTATTTCATGAATGATTTTAAAGATAAATATATGAAAACAATTACAAACCCAGGTCACTAGGTACACAAAATATACAGATAAATTTCTGACAACATAAATAGGAAAGACATTTGTGTGTGCCAATTCAAATTACACAGTTAAAAATTAAATGCAATCTCTAGCACAGCCACAAAGAATTTATCTAAATATAAGGAAATGAGAAGAAAATTAAACAACTCACTACAAACAAAAACCCACTATTCACATGAAGCAGTAATTGAGGAAACGAGGGCAAGAGGCATGTAAGACAGAAAACAAATAGCAAAATGGAACAAGTCCTTCCTTCTCAGTAATTATTTTAAATGTAAATTAAATTTTTCTTATAAAAAAATTGGAAAAATGGATCTAAAAATAGGATCTAAATATATGTTGTCTACAGGAGGCTCATTTTAGATTCAAAACTGCAAAAATACTGAAAGTGAAATTAAGAGAAAAGATACTGCATGTGAATAGTAACCAAAGAGTTGGACTGGCTGTAGGACATCAGACACAAAAGTCTTCAAGTCAAAACTGTAACAGGAGGTAAAGGGCACTGCACAAAGGTCAATTCATCAAGAAGATGCAACTATAAATGTGTGTGCCCGGCAACAGGCCTCTAACTACATGACGCAAACACTGACAACACTCAAGGGAGAGTTTTACAATAATTGGAGACTTCAATCACTACTTTCAATAAAGAATGTAACAGAGAGACACATATCAATGAGAACACTGAGAAATAAACAGCATTATAAATCAGTGATGGACATATACAGAAACCTCTAACAGTAAAACATGCTTCCTGTGAGGTTATGAAATCCACTCCCTGCATCTACAGAGAAGCAAATCCAACAGGTTACCATTTGTTCAGGTCAGCTGGTGGGGTCTCCTTTTCCCCTAGTTTGTGAAGAAGTAGGCGGTGATGGTGCCCTGTGGCAGGTTTTGAAAATCTGTGTAGTCTGTGAAGGTATCTGGTCGCTCAAGACATCTAGATTTATCCACGAGAGGTGGTGTTTCACAGGTAAGAGGAGACGGGCTCTCATGAACATGGATCTAAAACTTTGGGGCTCTATTTGATTGATAAGAGTAGGGGGCTCTCTGTTGTTTGCATGACCCAGAGAGGAAGTGATCAGAATAAAAGGGGCCCTGAGCCCGTGGAGTAGATAACATGATCAAAGCTCACCCTCGTCAGCGGAAAACAAACCAACAAAAAACAAGAAGTTATCACTGAAATAAAATGGTGGCAGATATGTCCAGGAAAAGGTGAGGGGAAATGATCTTTTTATAAATCTTGATCAACAAATGTGAGGAAATAGCGGTCAGTGGGCCTCAGAACAACACAGGAATGCTTGTAACATGAGAAAACAGATGTGCAGGAAGGCTTAAATTGGGTAAGACTTTCTCTTCTCTAAAATGCTAGCTGTACTAAGACTGAAAATTGAGTCATGTATATTTTCATACTAAATTTTACTGTAATAATGAAAAAAAACCTCACAAGAATATTATGAAGAGAACAGGAAAGACATGAAATAAGGACTTTGTGTTCCATAAGAGACGGCAGCAATGAGTGGGTACCGAATCTTTATCCCTGTGTCTCAACACTAATTCATTACTATTGGAATGTATCACATTTCTCTCAATGTAACATTGTATCTTTGTGCTTTCACACTTTTATTTCAACTGAGAGATAGCTACTCCACTTAAAGTAGTGCCAAAGTGAGTTTCTAAAAGAAAGTTAACAATTAAGTATATTTATTTAAAGAAAATGTTAACAGTCTGAGAGGTAAACATAGTGTTGCAACTTGAGATATTTTCAGGTAAGACTTTAGAGAATGGTTTCTGCTGATTCCTTGAAACCACTTTAAGTCACTTATTTAGTCCTTAAAGTCACTTTATTTCTTGGATTACAAATTCTTGATTGTCTACCAACAGTTACAGTGCCAGTTAAACTTGACTGTCAACTTGACTAGCTTAGCAGACTTGGGAGAGGGGCTGGAGTGCGAGGGCACTGACCTCACCAAAGGGCCAACACACTGATGAGCTCTTCACTCAAGGGGCTGTCAGAAGGCAGAGCCCTCCTGGAGGAAGTGGTCAAGGGGGAATCACCTCGGAGATCGTATCTAATCCCTTCCTCTCGGCTTTGCTCTATCTGTCCTTCTGCTATCGTATTCTGCTTTACCTCAGACCCACAGCAGCAGAACCATGGATATAAGGCAAATACATTTCCTCCTCTAAGCTGCGTGTACTAGGGATTTTATTTCAGTGGTGGGAAAACTGACAGGCACAGTTATCTTGGCACTTTTCTAGTGTGTACAAGTGAGTTAGCTTAAGAAAGAGCTATAAACTATTAATATTGACATTTTCTCCAGGTCAACATTGTAGCTTTGGGCATTCATCTGTATTTTTATCTTAACTGAATGATACTCCATTTAGAGTAGTGACAAAGTGAACTTATATAAAAAAGGAAACGGTTAGCAGGGTGAAATGTAAATACAACATTGCAATAATAAAAAAAATTCAATTTTGATTTTGGTTTAATTGAAGTTGAGCCAAATTATGACATGGCTGGGATTACCTAACAGACAACACAGGTGCATATTTTCATCCATATAATCCCCAAAGGGTACACTCTGAATTTTTCTAAAATACAAATTTCATTTAGGGCTCCATGGTGGGTAAAATACATGCCAACCATATTTTTTCTAATGAAAATATGTATATTTTAGCATAATGATAGCCAGCTCTGCATCTCAATAGCTGCACTGGAGGAATACAGGAACACTCTTTTCTATTCACCTACTTGGTATGACAAATGCCAAGGAATGTCAAAGTGTCATGCTATGTGTTGTTACTTTTTTGTGTATTTATAATTTTTATTAATTTCAAAATTTTTCTTTTAGAATTCACCCAATTCAGTACAATAGCACACAAAAGTCCACTTTTTTTTTTTAGACAGGGTCTCGCTTTTGTAGTTCAGGCTGGTCCTGAGCTCACTGTGTAGCCCAGGCAAGCCTTGAACTCAGCAATCCTCCTGCCTCTGCCTCCCAAGTGCTGGGATTACAGGCGTGAGCCACCACGCCCGGCAAAAGTCCACTTTTTACAACTTTGGGAGGAAGATCAAAGTGAGTCATTAGGTGATTCAGCTGTTCCTGATGACTTGGATCATGCAAGCCAAAGAAATTAGCAAGCCATAATAGAGAGGGGAGTACAGAATGGAGATTTTGATTCAGATGAGGAAGAAAACAATAATGTAAATAAAGATCTGATTCATCAAAATGCTACAAAAATGGTTACATATACTTAAGTGATAATTTAGAACTAAGTCAGAAAGTGTTACTAGGTTCTTGCCAGGGCTGAAACCTATTGGATGGAATGCCAATACTGCAATTCAATGTTAGAAATTGTTTGTAATGGGCAGTATGTTACAAGATGTTTTGAAAAACACTAATAATGAAATACAAATAAAACAGTCTACATGCATCAAAAGTAAGTCAGCAGTATATTTATTAGAACATTTCACTGGCTGAACTAAAAGCCTTTGGATCAGTACTATCATTCTAATTATCAGAATCTAAAGAATTTATGGAAAAGTGATATATGTGATGCTGAGATTTTTAGAACAATAATGAACTCAAAGAGATGTGGCTTCTTTCAAAATTGCCTAGTTTTGACAACAAAAAGACCCATAAAGAAAGAAAAAAAATTCTACCAATTTGGCTATTTGCTAATTTTTTGAAAGCTTTGTTTCAAACTGTCAGGCAATTTACACATCATCTGAACACATGACAACTAACATCATTTTGTAGTTATTGAAGATTTTAGCAGTATAAACCACCTTCTAAATATGGTATAAAATATATGTCCTGGTAGATGTGAAGACATTTTAACTTCGAATTTAGAAATTTATCCTGGACCTCAGCCACCAGGTCTTTATTCCTGTAGTAATAAATTTTATGACATGAACAGAGTTCCTGCACCTATTTCAAAAAAGTAACCCAAAGTGACATTCAACAATTGATTCAGGAGTTACTCATTGATGTTATATTTGCTAAAAAACAATAACAAAAACCCAAAAAGCAAAAACCAGTTGATTAGCACAGGAACTACTTGCAAGAACAAAGCGGAATCTGGGTTTGGTGGCACATGCCTATAATTCCAGCAATCTGGGCAGAGGCAGGAGGATCATCCTGAGATCAAGGGTAGCTGGCTACATAGTTGAGTTCAAGACCAGCCAGAACTACAAAGTGAGACCCTGTCTCAAAAAACAACAAAACAAAACAAAACCAAAATGGAGATTCTCCCCACAGTGTTGCAGTTCACAACAGAGAAATCTATAGTACAGTCTTTCAATTTCAGAAAGACATAACATTAGCCATCTATATGGTGAAGAAAAACAAAAAATAGGTCGATACTGTCAATATTACACCATGATAATACTGAGAGTGAAACCGGTGTATGGTGGTGCATGCCTGTAACCGCAGGACTTGGGGCAGGGGACTGAGGCGGGACCTTGTGAGTTCAAGGTCAGCCCGGGGAAGTTTTATCCCTGTTATTACGTATTGCTATTTTTCTGTGTATTTATAGTATTTTTATCACATTTGAAAACTTTTTTCCTTGTAGAATTAACCCAATTGTACAATAGTGCATGGAAATCCATTCTTTACAACTTTGGGAAGAAATTCAAAGTGAATCTTCAGGTGGTTCAGCTACTGATGATGATTTGGATCCTGTATGTAGAGACTCTGTTTAAAAAAAAAAAATTGACAGTGAATCCTTATATGAAGTTAGAATGGTCACATTCCACAAAACAAAAGGTAGAATAGAAGTTATCGACAAGATATGCAACAACTATGATGTCACTCAAAACACAAAGCATCGGCCAATATGATGCTTTACGGGATCCTAAATATGTCAGGCACAAATAGTTTCACAACTTACAAAGAAAACAAAAAGCACGAAACATAATGGAGAAATTTTCTTAAAGGAGTGGGACTGGAACTGATAAATAATCAATTACAATAAAGGAGGAACAGGGCTGGAGGGTTAGCTCAGTGGTTCCGGTGCCTGCCTCGCAAGCGCAAGGTCCTGAGTTCGATCCCTGGTAACCACATATAATGTTGGGCATGGAGACACGCCCACCAACAATCAACACTGCATACCTCAACGCCAGACGTGGTGGCTCATATCTGTCATCCCAGCACTCAGGAGGGCAGAGACAGGAGGATTGCTGAGTTCGTGGCGGCTTGCCTGGGCACCACAGTGAGCTCAGGGCCAGCCTGAACTACAAAGCGAGACCCTGTCTCAAAAACAAAAAAAAAAAAAAAAAAAAGGAGGAACAATATGTATCCTCCCAAAGAATTTTGCAAAAAATTCTGCAGCAGACCAGTGAACAGATGGATGAAGCATCACTAGACCCTCCTAAGAACAGGAGCCCAGTAACATATCAAATATGTCTCCCCAAAGGAAACAGGAAAACCAAACATAGATGCTGTCAGTGTAAGCAGCATGTGCGTATGGAACATGCTGTTGTCATGTGTGAGGCTGCCCCAGGTGTGTCAAGTGGAGTGAAGATTACTTCTTTGGTAGAGTTCTGTTTGTATTTTCATTGTGGTTCATAAGAAGTTTTTTCTGCTGTATTTCTTAGATTTTGTAAGCAGGTAAATAGTTGATATTGAAAATATTGATGTTTATTCTACACACTATTAAAAATGTAACATTTTATTGGTATTTCATTTCTTTGCTAACTATACATTAATATAATAAAGATGATAAAATTAAAATAATCCACTAATAGACTTCTAGAAAATAAGCATTGAAGTCTAGAAAATAGACTTCAAGAAAATAGGAAGATCCATACTGTTTCTTCCAACACAACTTGGCCCAATGCCCCTAAAACACATGGGATTGGATGTGGGCTATAAATTGTAGCACTGTAGGAGCTGAGGCAGGAAGATCACAAGTTCAAAGCTGGCTCTGGCAATTTACCAACTTAGTGAGAATCTGTTTCAAAATTTAAAACAAACAAAACAAACACTGTGTGGAAACTCAAGGAGAAATTTTGCACAAAGATTATCCCTGGTGATGATAACCACCTCCCCTCCGATTTTCACTTGACATGTGAGCTGCCTTGGGTCATAAACACACTAGAGCCACTGAAATGAAAAGGTATGGAAGCGATTAATCATGATAAGGTGAAATGAGACTCTGTGATCCATCATTCATAAGATTAATATACTTAGTGCTCAGTGCACCCAAACTGTGATGCGACAGGCCTGACTCTGGGTTACAGGCTCTGGACTGAGGCAAGGCTTGTGGGTGTTTTCAGATTTCAAAATGTTGCATTATTCTGGTGTTTTCAGTATATTCAAGGCCTTCTGCTATACAGTGCTATCTTCCATCTCTTCAACTGTGGAGCGCAGTTTCTATCTGCACTGTCATCCTGTAGGTATCGACTTCCCTCTCCAAGTGCTCATCAGGGAGTGGTTTAATTTGATCCTATTTTACTTCCTTAGCTGCTCAAACTCTCACTGCCTCCCCAGCCTCGTACACACGGCGTAAAGAGGGACAGCGGAACCCACAGGACTCAGGAGGATCATCGGCTGTGGTGGGTGTCAGTCTTCCACCTGGCCCACGGCGGACCCCAGCCCAAGATGTAGGAGGAACCCTGAAAAACCCGCGAGGCCAGAGAGGGAGGAGGGTACCAGGATCCAGCCGGGGCGCTGATCTTTCTTTGTCATGACAGACACTGAATTTAGAACCTCAAATTGCACAAGTGTCCTTGCTATCAGAAAACAAATGAACAAGCGGACCAGAGTCTACTGTGGCCTACAAACCACAAAATCACAGTGCTTCGTGGAGGTAAGAAAAGAAAGCCTAGCTGCAGTACCACCACTGGTAAAGGTTTATTTTTAGTATCTTTCTTTTTGGAACGTCAGAGTAATCTGGCTACTTTAAAAAGTTACTTTCTAGTCACGTGTATTCCGGGTCCCCGGAAATGATACAACTGCTTAAAACAAAACTTTCTATCCATCTGCCAGGTGTCTGTGCCCTTGCAGGAAGATCTCCATCTCTCCTGCTCACCCACAGTGCTCCGCGGGCCGAGTGCCAATCACCGAGAACACAGCAGGCGGAAGGGTCAAGGACCAGCCCACGATCCCTCCCGACCGCCCTTTCCCATCTCTTTGCTGACCCGTCTTCCTCGGAGCCCTCTGACCTGCTGAAGTCCCCCAGGCCTCCCACGCGTCCCGGGAACCAGGGCTCCTTACTTCAGCACCGCTGGCACTGAAGCCAGCCGAGTCCCCGCGGGGTCCTCAGTGTCCCTGGCCTCCGTGCCAGGCAGCAGAGCAGCCCTGCGCCCAGGCCGACGGGGCAGTGTCTGCAGGTACTGCGGGTGCACAGAATCCACCCACCCCACCCTGGAAACCACGGCCATGAACCCTGCTCACAGACGGTGAGTAAAGAACAGACCGAGGAGGAAGTGGAGTCACACTGCTCTGGTCCCGAGGCGAATGACATGTAAGTTACACGCATATGCAGCTCATGATGCTGTCACAGTGCCAAGTGTGATGTTCTGAGTCCCAACAGCAAGTTCCACGATACAGAGGTGAGCAGAGAGCAGAAGAGCGAGGGCAGGAGTGGCGTCACCTGATGGGTGCACTGCAGGTGATGCCCGGTCAGCGGGGTTGCGGCTCAGGGAATGGGGGGGGGGGGCTCTGAGCAGAGCGCCCGGGGGCAGTGGGTCACGGGGAGACTCGCACCACCCAGGCTGGCAGGACTGACGCCCACGAGTGGGAGCCTTCCTGTCATCCAACTAGGGGGACGTCAAATGTGAGAGCTGCTTATTATATAAAACATGACCTCCACCGGGGAAGGTGCCTCACGCCTGTAATCGCAGCACTCGGGAGGCGGAGGCAGAGGCAGAGGCAGGAAGATTGCCGAGTTTGAGGCTTGCTGGGCTACATAGTGAGCTCAGGGTCAGCTTGAACTACAGAAAGACCCTGTCTCAAAAAGGAAAGAGAGAGAAAAAAAAACAACTCTGGTGCACACATATAATCAAGTAAAAAAAACTGCTGAGACACACATTAAAAAAAAATGGCCCGGAGATTTAGCTCCATGGTTCTGGCATCTGCCTTGCAAGCGCCAAGTGCTGAGTTTGATCCCTGGTAACCACAATACAATACAATAGCGGGTGAGCTGACTCATGCCTACTAGCAATCAGTATCACACACCACAATGCTGTGTGGTGGCTCCCATTTGTAATTCCAGCACTCAGGAGGCAGAGGCAGGAGGATTGCTGAATTCGAGGCGTGCCTGGGTTACAAAGTGAGCTCAGGGCCAGCCTGAACTACAGAGTGAGACCCTGTCTCACAAACAAAACAAAACAAAGGTGATGCTAGAACAGAAAAAAAGTTTACACGGGCAACATGAGTCATAGGGAAATACTGACTGATGATGGAATTCAGACAAAACACAGGGCAAAATAAAGCGCACCTTGGCAAACTGTAAATTAAAAAGATTTTTAAACTTTTAAAAATTATATACTGAGAAAGAGACTAAGTACAGATTATAAACAGCAAGAACAAGGGACCTGGCTACATTTTAAAAAGCAAACCTCAGATAATAAAGTGTAGAATATAAAATAAATTAAGAAATATATTTTGTCATAAAAAGGCCTTAATAGAAAGTTAAGATGGAAACAAATTTTTTTTTTTTTTTGAGACAGGGTCTCGCTTTGTAGTTCAGGCTGGCCCTGAGCTCATTATGTAGCCCAGGCAATCCTTGAACTCAGCAATCCTCCTGTCTCTGCCTCCCGAGTGCTGGGATTACAGGCGTGAGCCACCACGCCCGGCAAGATGAAATTTTTTTTTTTTGAGACAGGGTCTCGCTTTGTAGTTCAGGCTGGCCCTGAGCTCACTATGTAGCCCAGGCAAGCAGCCGGGAACTCAGCAATCCTCTTGTCTCTGCCTCCCGAGTGCTGGGATGATAGGCGTGAGCCACCACGCCCGGCATTGTGGTATGTGGCATTGATTGCTGGTGGGCGTTGAGTCTCCACGCCCAGCCTTATATGTGGTTTCCGGGCATCGAACTCAGGACCTTGCGCTTGCGAGGCAGGCGCCGGAACCACTGAGCTAACCCTCCAGCCCAAGATGAAATTATTTTTAACTAGAAGAGAGCTAAGAAAAATTTCAAACCCTTTTACCAAATTTCTTGTAATCTAAAAAATAAATACAAAGACAAAGACAAATCCTTCCCACTGGGTGAGCAGAGGCTCCTCTCTCTGGGCACTCACAGCCTGCCCAAAGAGGACTCACGCCCGGCCCTCGGCCGCTCCTGTAGTAAGTGGCCCCGACTGCGCTCGCAACGGTCATGGCTTCTGGTCCAGTAACTTCACTGCGTTTTTCTAATCCTCTCTTAGCAGGGAAAGCACGATCCGGAGCAACGGCACTCGCAATTAACACCCACTGGCAACCCCACACGCTGCTCATTTTCGAGCCCTGGAAGGGCTCTCGCTGGTCACCCCTGCCTGGCAGCATTAGGCTCCGTAACTCCCATGTGACACTCTTTCGCACGTATGACAATTATTTTTTTAGAAAGCCCCTAGGGTTAAGCAGACTTTCAGATGCTACTAGTAGGATATAAAATATTCATTAGTGACATCTGTAAGTGTTTTCATGGTGTGAGGAAACTGATGATTTGTTAAATCAGGAAGCAGACTCAGTCAACAGTCCTGTTACACGTGGCAGTGTCCTGGGGTGCGTGCAGGGAGGGGAGTCCGGGTTTGCCTCTGCCTCAACTTACCCCACACACCATCTCCACTAAAATACACAACTGCTAACTTGCTGTGTCCACGCTGCACTGTGTGGACAGCTGACCGTCTGCCGGGGGACACGCAGGGGTGACTGCTCCGCAGTCACTGCAGAGTTTGAAACAGTGCTGACCACAGGCTGTGTCGATTTCTCAGGGGTCTTCCTGTCTTTATAATATGTCAACAACCTCTCCTGTACTACTTCAAAATCCAAAGAAAAACTCCTTAAAAAAACGTGCACCTACATGCCTGTGATAACCCACACACTGGGAGGCTGAAATAAGAGGATCACGGGTGTGAGGCCAGCTTGGAAAACTTAGCAAGACCTCTCATCTCAAAATAAAAAATAAAATAAAACAAAATTTAAAAAGCTGGAAATACCACTCATGTGAAATTGCCTGGGTTCAGTTCCTAGTATACTTTCCAATCGCACTCACACACGAGCTAGGAAGATTACCTAAGAATACATCTCATAGAAAACAGCTGGAACTACAAATATGTAAAATATACATATAAATACATTCAAATACAACACTTTACTAATGGACTTAAAGTTGAAACAGGTACACTCATCATAAGGCTCAACAGTTACATTTCTCTGCTCAAGTTAATCTAGAAATTCAATGCATTTCTTCTGCTAGGAAGATTCTGCTGGCACTGTACACTGAGCACGACAGGATCAGTGCACATTTCCTGTAGAAGAAAGTGAGATTCCTTAAGACAGCAACTCGAAGAATGACAGTAAAGGGGGGGAAACTGGGCAACCTGAGGTGGAAACATTATAGAGCTGCAATGATTGAAGCAGTGAAAGGTAGCTGACTGCAGAGACAGTCAAAGAAGACACCACGGCTTCGGACGCAGTTTGGCACAACCTTAGGTTCGGAAGTTCTCATCTTCCTACCTGCTGCTCCTCCTGCCACGCAGACCCGGACACCCCGAACTCAGCGCCCGTGTTGTCTCCGGCAAGACAAAGCAGAACCCCAGACAGCGAGCAGCCTCATACCTTTTTTCTCAACCCTTGAGACAGATCACGGGAGACAAGCAACTTCCAATGTGGTGGGCGAGACATGGGCACACACAGGAGGGTAAAGGCTGTAAAAACGCACCACTCACAACCTGGAGGGACAGACTGCATCACTTCAAAACCACGAAGACAGAACTAGAAAGAAAAGTGAAGAAAGCAGAGCCCCATCTAGAGACAGATCATGTGGGGGGGGGGGCAGAGCTGCAGGCTGGCGAGAGCCAAGACGTTGGGGTGAAGCCGGGGAGGCAAGGCCAGCTGTACCCCAGAGCTGGGACGCAGGCCTCGCAAGTGCCCCCAGGGACACCGGAGGCAGCTTTCAGCCTCATTGACCCTTAGTAAAAGCAGAAGACTTTGGATCAGAGGCTGGAGGAGGCTAAGCCCCCGTGGCTCCTAATACCATGGAGCGGGGCGGGCACAGGGCAGGGGCTGGAGACTCCGGTGGCACCTGTGCAGCATGAAGGGGAGCAACAGGGGGTCTGACAGCGGGGACAAAAGAACCCCAGCAGGACCCACTGGATCTGCGGAACACACAGCGAGCCAGAGTCAGCACCGCCTGAGGCTCAGCCTCTGAGACCAGAGAGCAGCTGGGGCAGCCCAGTCAGGGGAAACCGCAGGGCGGACACCCGGCCGGAGAAGGGCGCAGAGACTGTCTAGAGCGAGGTGAGGCGGGCAGGAACCGGAGGGTGGAGCCGCTGTCCAACGGGACACGGTTCTAAACCTGTGGGGACAGCAGAGGGCGCCCTGGAGCTGCGGCTGCCAAAGCTCCCCACGCGACTGAGAAAGGCACAAAGATTGAGTAACTGCAGGGCCAGGAAGAGGAGGGGCCGGGTCACCAGAACCATCTCAGCATCGGCCGACGCACGGACCGGACTGATGGCTCTGAGCGCCAGGAGCGCACAGCGGAAAGCCAGGCTTGGAGACAGAGGAGGCACACCAGTGGTTCCGACACACAGGACTCACCACCTTTCTGCGATGGCAGAGGAGTTACAGGGCACCAGATGCCCAGACAGCGCGCACGATAGCTGGACTCTGAAAGAGCTACCCAGAGACAAACCCAGGCACAGTTAAAACTACCAGAACTACCACCAGCAGAGGGAGAACAGGGAAAGTGCTGACTGCCCGGCCCCATCGCCACCTGGGCTTGCAACACCAGCTGTCTTAGGAGCGAAAGGCCTGACAGGAGAGCTCACCCTGCGAGTGGGAGCCGGGCACCGCCGGCCCTCTGATCACAACGCCCAAGGGCAGAGCCTGAGGGAGGTCGGGGCCGAGACCCACAAGAGCATGGAGATCTGTGACTGTGGCGCACGCTGCCAGGGTGGCAGAAACTCGGGGGCAAGGAGCAGGGGCTCGAAGCTGGCAGGACAGCTGCACGGCAGGGGAATCCTCAGAAGAAAGAAAACTAGAAAGCGTGAGGCCATCTCCACCAAACCCTTAGCAACCCTCCAAATTAGGAGGCACAAACTGGGTGACCCACAGGGCAGTGGAAAGACGCGAGAACACAGCAGGGATGCAACAGCTTCCAGCCTGAGAGCCACTTTGCAGCGGCGCCCAAGCAGCTCCACTGTCTCCACATCAGGCCACAGTCCTCAGGAGAGCGAGGAGCTCGGTCACGACAGCACACGTCCAGCTTCCCACCAGGGGACCAAGATGAGCAAACTACGACTCCTAGGCAAAGTCCCTAAACATAAAACGGACTCCAAGTGAGCCTGGTTGCCGGACTCAAGGGATTTCTAAGCAAACAAACAAAACCACCTCAGCAAACTTTAGAAACATGTTCAAGGAAATAAAGGAAAATATGGTATGCATGAGTAAACAGATGCAGCACACTCAACAGAGAAAAATGAAAGTTCTAGATCAGAACTCAACTAGGTCCACGAAGTACAAATCTTGGTGCTTTCTCCTGCTATCAGTAATCAATCAACTTGAATAAAAAATAATCTGAACAACAACAATAAAACCATACACTTTAAAAATGAGTAGAATTCAAAGGCCTGTGTGATAACAGAAGGCTTACACTAGTTGGAACCTCAAGGAAAGAAATGAGAAAACAGTATCTCAAGATTTAACATCTGAAAAATAAGCCAAACACCAATGAATTTCAAGGACTAGCAAAAACTTCTACTAGGTATACCTTAGCTGGACTGCTGAAAACCAAGATTCCAAATACAATTTTGAAAGCAGTCAAAGAAAAATGTCATGTAATATAAAGGAAAATGGGCAAGAATAAACATAGACGTCTCACTACAAACTATGGAAATACAAAGACCACTGCTGGGAAAAAACTTCTCCAACAAGATTTCTACCATCTGGAAAAACTAGTCTTTAAAATTTAAAGTAAAATAAGTGTATTTCCCATTGAATTACAAGTACTTGTTGGCAGATCTGCCTATGATGAACAAAAAACCCAAAGTTCTCTGGTGCAAATGGAAATTCTACTCGATGAGAACTTGGATCCTGAAGAAGTAGAGAGTTGGAAAAAGTGATTACGTGGAGGGGTATGCTGTGTAATTTCTCGTTTCTACAAAGATGGCAACTTAAAGCAAAATCCACAACGCTACAGTACTGAGGATAATCTATTCAAAGTCTTTCATTCAGAGATTGTGTTAATACTAAGTATACTGAGACAGCACTAAGTTGCATATTATAACCCCTAGATCAGCTACACATGCTAAAAAAGCAGAGATATCAGAAATCCAAAAGAATAAAAAAGGAATACAAATATCTGATTTAACACAAGAGGGGAATAAAGGCAAATAAAATTCCCTCCCTGAGAAAATCACAGAGTAACAGACTTAAATGCAACCAATAATTAAATATAAATGGCAAACAATTTGATCTCAAGCAGATTCTCAGGCTGAACTTTTTTTTTTAAAGAACTATACTTTAGAAACATTTCATATATAAGGACAGAAATAAAGTAAAAGTAACAGGCCAGATAAAGACACACCAAGGCTGGGCTAGACACACTGATGCAAAATGAAAAGAGTATTGTTAGAAACAAAAGACATTTCAGTGTTTTTTGAAAGTCAACAGGTGAGAAAGATTTATCCATATTAAAATCAATATTAAAACATCCATATAATGGTGGAGCTTCAAAATGTATGAAACAGCAATAAAACGAGACATAAATAGACACAATTGGAAATCTGAGCACACTTTTCTGTGACTGATAAAACTAGACAACAATATAGACACAAGAGAGCAAAGCAACAATATCAATCATTATTTGGTGGATATTTATGAAATTTTACCTAAAACTGAAACATGTATACCTTTTCAAGAGTACACAGACCATTCACAACAGACCACACTCCCTGGTGCTCAATGTTCACTAAGGGAGACGTGGATGTTGGAATAAAGTAACTCAGAGGTACAAATTTTGCTGTAAATCAAAGTGGTTTCTCGGTCACACAATGAAGCACCACAAGTTTGTTCTCTCCACATGTCTTTGGCTCTCAAAACCCCCTGATTTCCACATCTTAAAATCTGTCTGCCCCGCAGAATCGTTTCTAGAGTGAGCAGTGTGACTGGTGCCCGTGGTACTTTCCAGAGCCTTGGGAATGCTTGTGCTTGCTGCTGAGGGCCAGTCTTTCTCCCTTCCTGAGGACAATACTCCTTGCCATATTCTACAAAGCATATTTTGTTCTCTTTCTTTAAAACAACAAAACTCGTAATACACGTCAAATCACTGTACTCATCACCTCTGTAGAATTTTCCAACTTTCTTCCAACGTGTGCGCTTGCTGGTTTTCATCAGATCAAAAAGATACATATTTTTTTCAGTTACAAATCTAATTGCTGCTCTTCACTGTTCTCATTAATGTCTTGGGCTTCCTTAGGGCCCCTGTTTAACTTGACATCTTCAATGACGTGTTAACCAAGATGTGCATTAAGTTCGCTCTCCCTGCAAATTCTGCTTCAGCTCCTGTGCAGCTGGTTAACCTCCGACCCTAGCCCGCAGCACTCACTTTGCCCACCCTGAAGACTCCCATGATGCTGTGAACAGAGTTCCAGCCACCTTGGAAGCTACAGGTAACAAGCTGAGCCTCTTATTCTACTTCCACAGGGGTCCCCAGGAGAGTCATTACTCCAGCCAGGTTTGCTCAGCGCTCGGCTCATACTCACCAAGCTATGAAAGAAAAGGCGGGCTCGGCTCATCACTAAGGCCTTACACCTGTCTGTTAGGAGGAAGTCCCATCACCTGTCACACTACAAAGAGTTGAAGAACCCCTCTCACCCCCAGGCTCACTAAGGAAAACGGGCCATTGTGTTGTGGCTGGCATGTGTCTAACACCAAAGTAAGCCCAGAACTACAGGGCGGCACCTCCGGGACTCAAGACATCCAGTGGCTTTTCTGCAGCATCCAGTGGTCACGGGGCCATTGGTGCCACACAGGTTTTACTGCTCATTAAAACTTCATTACCTAAAACATATTTAAAAGATTTCATTGCAAGCTGTATGCCTGCAATCCCAGCTATTCAAAAGGCAGAGGCAAGGGCCAGAGGGTTAGCTCAGTGGTTCCGGCGCCTGCCTTGCAAGTGCAAGGTCCTGAGTTCAATCCCCAGTAACCACATACAATGCTGGGTGTGGAGACTCACGCCCACCAGCAGTCAATGCCACATACCACAGTGCCAGGTGTGGTGGCTCATGCCTGTCATCCCAGCACTCGGGAGGCAGAGACAGGAGGATTGCTGAGTTCAAAGCTTGCCTGGGCTACATAGTGAACTCAGAGCCAGCCTGAACTACAAAGCAAGACCCTGTCTCAAAAAAAAAAAAAAAAAAAAAAAAAAAAAAAAAAAAAAAAAAAAAAAAAAAAGGCAGAGGCAAGAGGATCACTTGTGTCCAGAGTTCGAGACTAACCCAGTTAATGGCAAAAACTTGCCTCAAAAAAGAAAGAGAAGTATTACACTTTTTGTACATTTTCTTCAAGACGCCTTACGAACACCATCTTTAACAAACAGGCCAAACTTGGTGGCACACAACTGTAAGCAAAGCACTCTAGGCAGCCAACACAGGACGATCCCAAGTTTCAAGCCCAGCCTGGTTAAGTCAGCATGACTACGTGCCCAAATTCAAAAGTAAAATAAAAGAGGGGGCTGCGGCTACAGCTCAGTGGAAAGGCCTGGGTTCAGTCTCCAGTACCAGGTAACCAGAGGCGGCCGTGGACTGCCTTACTGGAAGGGGAGGAGCACCCGCTCACACAGACCCAGAGCCCACGAGGAGGGAGGGAACTCTGTGTCCGTGCTGCTCCCGAGCCACCTTCGCTCCTACTCATAACAGTAAAAGCCTGATTGGACAGTTTGTCTTAACTCTGACCCACAGCAGGAATCAAAATCTGATTCCCCCTATGGACAAAGGTCTTTTGGGAAAGTGAGGATTATTACAAGAAATTTAGACTGAAAGTTGATTTGCTTAGAAAGATGGAAGGGTTTTATTATCCACAAAGACCAGAACACAGTTCCCCTCCAGGTCAGAGGACGTAGCTCAGGCGGCAGGTGAGATGGGAGACAGCACGCTGTCTCTGACCAGAGCCAGGTACAGCCAGAAACTGCAGGAGAAAAGGCTGTCACCTCGCTAGCAGGGCTGTGCAGAGAGACATGCTCCCAGCCCTTTCAACACCCGCCCTGCCCCGAGCAGGTTCCCTATCGTGCAGGGGTCAGGACGTACTGGACTCTGCTACTCCAGGGGCTGGACAGAGCCAGCTCCCCTTGGCAGCTAATGTTCGGTGCAAATTTGCCAGTGGCAGAGAGATACAGCAAACCACAGCGAGGAGTTCCAGAAGAGCTTCTGGTGTAGTTATATATCTTGCTACAGTTTCTCCTGAGGCCCTCTAAGGCTAAGCACTCCACGGAGCTGCCCTCAGGCCATGGCCCTGGCGGAGAGGCTGCAGGGCCAGGCATGCCAGGCGCCAGGACTAGCAGAAATGAGGCTGCCCTCTCGTCTACATGTGCTTTCCCCAAGGATGCTGTGAGACAGACACGTCGCTGAGAAGCATGAGCTTCTGGGTGAGCCCCCCACCTTGATGCAAAGGATGCACGTAGGAAGAGCATCTCCAGAGCATTGGGCTTGCTGCGGGACAAGAGGACTGGCTCACGTCACATCGCTGAGGGGCAGATCCCGTCCGAGGCTGGTCCAGCAGGAACAGCACCCTGCCGCCCAGGAGAGCAGGGGGTAAAGTCAGCTACATCCTGACAGGGGCGGCAGGAAGGGCGCCAGCTGCTGAACAGGCAGATGCTTGCAGAGAAACAAGGTAAAGGCAGGCCGCACTTCACGCGAATCTCTTAGGTCTGAACAGTGAACTTCAGTGATGAAGCCCAGACAGGATGGGAACTTCTGTCCCCACCTGTCACCCTGGAGGGGAGAGCTCAGGGATGCAGCAGACCATTCTCATCGCTGCTACCACCTCAGAGAGCACAGGACTCCCTCTACCTTTGGGGTATACAAATGTCCTTATTTTCTCCAAGATTTCTGAGTACTTGTTTTTCATAGGAGAGACCCACTTACTGTTGAAGAAACTCTAAAGGCTCATCTACATCGCCACGATCACATAATTTAGCCTCAAAGAATTCCAGTGGGTACACATGTGTCAGCCAATCAGCTTTCCAGCGCTGAAACAAAATACTTCAGATAAGGAACTTAACGGAAGGCAGGTTTACTACAGCTCATGGTTTTGGGAGTTTCAGTCCACGGGTGACTTCCCTAGTTCAGACCTTTGGGGGCACCTCAAGACATGAACAGCATGGTAACACCACCTGTCCCCTCACGGCAGAGGAGTAAACAAGACACAGGAAGAGGGCCGGGCCCCAGTTTCCACCAAGGAGTAAAGCTTCCACCAAGTCTGACAGTGTGAGCCAGCGATCAAGCCTTGAAGGGCCAGTGCAAATCCAAGTCACAGAGGTGTGGAGCAGAAAAACAGAGCACAGCCTAGCACCACTATGGTAGCAGGCATTCCCTGAGCATCCAGGGAAATACCCCATTGGTGAGAAGGGACTGGCACATGCCCAACCAAGAGCACAAATCACAGTCTAGTCAGCAACTTGCGTGGACACATACCCTCGCTCTTTCTGTCCTCAGAGATAGGAACAGAAGAATCATTTACTTCTTGCTCTAATCAAAAGTTTAAGAGAGAAGCAACAGGTCAAAGGACTTGGCTGGCTCTGTGCTGGTGGAGAACACAGGTACCTGAGCTATGACACAAGTACGGAGTGCCTCTCTGGGTGGAAGAGATAGAATGTTAGGAGGGCAGGCTAGTGGTGCCCCACTTGTAATCCCAGCACTCAGGAGTCTGAGGCAGGAAGATCACAAGTTTCAGCCCAGCCTGGCTCAAACTGGCCAATTGAAGACCTACCTGAACTAGCAAGAGCCTGTCTCCAAAACACGAAACAAACTCTGAGATCCGCAGGTACCAAGGAAGGTGCTTCACCAGCTCGCCCTTGGCTGGTTTCATGAGCAAACTTAGTATTGTTGAGTTTGCCTGCCCTTGGCAGAGCCGTTTTCCTCACCAAATGCCCTCTTCTGACACCCTAAGTCCCAACAGATAATGCCCAGCATAAAGGCAAACAGTCTCCAGGGGAGCCCGGACCTGACCAATGCGTATATGGGCAGGAAGTCTTTTCTCCAAACTGGCCTTTCTTTTTTGTTCTATTCTCATGGATGTCCAATACCTGAGTTCTTCGGACTAGTTACATGACCAGATAGATAGGAAGTACTTCTGGGTGCAAGTTATGCATTGCCCTGAATTCCTAAACAGTAAACTGCTAGTGAAAATGGCTACATTTTAACCTAAGAATATTCATGACCTGCAGTCAGCATCATTGGATTTTATCAAACAAGTGCTATGTAACACACATAGCAGAGTCTTTTACCAGTGGAATTGGACCCTCATAAGCTGGGGCTCACTTCTCCAACCACTCAGCACCACTGAAAGGAGATGTCTCCCCTCCCCAACACTTTCCACCAATATAAGTAAGCTAAAGTCCATTTATGTTTTTTAAATATATAATTTATTAAATAATAATACTTCAAGTTTCCTTCTGGGAACACATTCTTTCCTTAAGTTTTTTTTGTATCCAATTTAGAATTCTACTTTGTCTTCAAAACACTTTGTAGGGTTTTCCTCAAACAAGATCCCAAGTACACAATTCTCGTATGTAACTTCAAGCAACATAACTCTATCATTGTACAAGTACTTGATTCTTAGCTGGAAGTCAGTAATTATTGACCGTTTACCACATTCATGTCTTCAGACTGGGCATTAAGGCCCAGTGAAAAGCACACAGGAGCATCCTTCCCAGGGGAAACACACACGACACCACACTACAGAAAGTAAGGTGTGAGCAATGAAAACTGACCACTGTAGCGTGAAGATGAACGGATGGAGGCCACAGAATCTGGTGCGAGCTTCCTGCTGGGGAGCACTCTGCTGAAGTTCTACATGAGAACACGCAGGCTGGCCAGCAGCGCGCCCATGGGCAGGGTGAGCCAAACTCAGCCTGTGTGGTGGCTGGAGGAGGAAGCCTCATACAGGTCGGGCTTGAAATCGATGCAGCCAGGTTCCCAGGTGAGATGTGGAGTCTCATGGACTGGGAGGGAGCTTGTTAATCTCACCAAGAGCTCATGGCTGAGTGTGCTGTGAGGAGGCGGGGCCTGCTGCTGGGCTGGTCACTGAGGCACCTCTCGAGAGCATCTGGCCACAGCTCCTTGTTCTGGCTCTTTCCCCTCTGCTTCTGGGCTGCCAGGAGTCAGCTTTTTCCCATCACCCTCTTCCACCTGGATGTTCTGCCTCTCCAGACCCACAGCGATGGAGCTGGCCATGGATAGAAAGCTCTCATTCTAAAAGTTGATCTGTGTCAGGTATTTTGTCACAGAGATGAAAAGCTGACTAACTCACAATTTCAGGTGAAAAGCTGGAGAAAGGTTGCTTATGTAGCAAAATAAGAAGAATATAGTTAAACATGTGGCTTCAGAAGGAACCATTCTCAACCTACTTTACCCATGTTCATAAAAAGTCCCTATAAAGCCTAGTTCATACTGTATCTGACGTTCAAAATCATTGGTAACTGGGTAAATCCAGCAGATCAAACAGTTCGTTTGTACTCAAAGCAAGAACCAAGGAAATATCTAGACCACATCTTACAAAAAGAAACTGAAAGATATGACAACTTTCATCTATACCTAGAAAAGAGAATAAATGAAAAATTTAAAAAACAAAGAGATGGAAATGGAGAGGTAAGAATCAGGGAGGAGAGAAGAAGATTCAATTCCCAGCCACTTAGAATCCCAAAGGAAAAGCAGACACGAGACAGTTCTTAAAGACAGTGGCCAAGAGTGTTTTGGACCCAACGGGCACAAATCCACAAAAGCAGCACAATACATACCAACTGCCTTTGTGTCACTGCAAAATACACTGTGCAAAACTCCAGAACATCAAAGTCAAAGCAAGGATCTCAAAAACAACCAGAGATAAAAGATTGTCTGTAAAGTAACCACATCTATAGGCAAGCTGTGAAGAATAATCAGAAAGCCAAAAATGGGGTCCTATCTTCAAAGTGCCAAAAGAAAATAACCAGTCAATGCTTTTCACATAAGATACAATCTGATCACTCAAAGTAGGAGGGAAAAATAAAAATATTTTCAAATAAATAATTAAAAACTAGAACCTTTCTCAGGCCGGAGATTTAGCTCAGTGGTTCCAGCGCCTGCCTCACAAGCGCAAGGTCCTGAGTTTGATCCCAGTAACCACATACAATGCTGGGCATGGTGACTCACGCCCACCAGCCATCAATACCACACACCACAGTGCCGGGCGTGGTGGCTCACACCTGTTATCCCAGCACAGGAGGCAGAGACAGGAGGATTGCTGAGTTCGAGGCTTGCCTGGGCTACATAGTGAGCTCAGGGCCAGCCTGAACTACAAAGTGAGACCCTGTCTCAAAAAAACAAAACAACAACAACAAAAAAACCTAGAGCCTTTCTGTTCATGGTCCTTGACTACAGAAATCTCAAATGGATAAAAATTGAACAATCGGGCCAGAGGGTTAGCTCAGTGGTTCCGGCGCCTGCCTCGCAAGCACAAGGTCCTGAGTTCGATCCCCGGTGACCACATATAATGCTGGGTGTGGAGACACGCCCACCAACAATCAACACCGCATACCACAATGCCAGACATGGTGGCTCATGCCTGTAATCCCAGTACTTGGGAGGCAGAGACAAGAGGATTGCTGAGTTCGCAGCGGCTTGCCTGGGCACTACAGTGAGCTCAGGGCCAGCCTGAACTACAACACGAGACCCTGTCTCAAAAAGCAAAAAAAAAAAAAAAAAAAAGGAAAAATCTTGGGCAGGAGATTTAGCTCAGTGGTTTTGGAGCCTGCCTTGCAAGTGCAATGGTCCTGAGTTCGATCCTGGTAACCACATACAATGCTGGGCGTGGTGACTAACGCCTACCAGCAATCAATACCACATACTACAGTGCCGGGCGTGGTGGCTCACGCCTGTCATCCCAGCACTCGGGAGGCAGAGTCAGGAGGATTGCTAAATTCGAAGCTTGCCTGGGCTCCATAGTGAGCTCAGGGCCAGCCTGAACTACAAAGCGAGACCCTGTCTCAAAAAAAAAAAAAAAAAAAAGGAAAAATCTTAAATGTACTTCAAGGGGGAAAATTCCTAAGAAGAAGTTCTAAAGCATAAGACTGATAACAAAAGAAATTGGTGAAGATACAAATCAACCTAAAACTAACATTTATCTATATCAAATAGTAATATTTTATTTTATGACATAATAAAACAATGGAAAAAAACTAAGTTCAAGGTTAGCTTAGAGAAAAAGAACTCTAAAGTCCTTGTATTGTCAAAAGTGATACTGAACATTAACTTAGATTTAATGTGCAATTTTTAAAAATAAACACTAAAGATTGGAAAGAGCGAAGAAAAAGAAAACCCTTTCATACTCAGTGACAGTTTAATGAAGTTTTACTGCAGATTGTGGTTCCAGTAGAAGTGAGTTTGATAAAAAATAATAAAGTACTTGAAGAGCAGTGAAAACCAAGTCTTTTTCTTGCCCAGTGCTGGGGACTGAACCCAGGACCTCACACATGTTAAGTGCTCCACCACAGAGAAGTACTTCCCCAGCCCCAAATGCGTTTAGTTCCAGGGCTGGGAAGACGTCAAATCATCCTTATTCGTAGACAACATGACCCAAAACATTCCACGAAAAGACTCCTAGAACTAATAAATTCAGCAACAAGCAGGATACAAAACACAAAAATCAATAGTGCTACTGTGCACTAATAATGAACACCATACACATACACACAAAAACCAAATTACAGAAATAGCCCCACAAATAGCTTCCAGAATAATTAAATACTTAAGAATCAACCTAACAAATTTTTAAAGATCCAATTCAAAACTGGGCATATCTCAAGTGAACAAACATTTTTCATATGAAGAAGTAGAAGCAGTAAATACACATTTGAAAATGTGACAAATACCACTGGTCATTTGAGACATGCAGATGAAAACAACACAGATTCCATCTCGCTTCAGAAAAAATGGCTGGCATCAAGAAATCAACCAACAACAAATGCTGGGCAGACACAAACCCTTTTCCACTGTCAGTGGGGATGTAGACTGGTACAATCACTGTGGAAATGAGTGTGGAGATTCCTCAAAAAATTAGAATTAGAGGTCCCATTTGATCTCGTGATTTCCCTGCTGCATATATTCACAGAACAATTCACAGTGACATATGTGCACCTGTGTTTGTAGTAGCACAGTCTGTAACAGCTAAATCTTGGAACCTGCCCAAATACCCATCCATTGGTGAGTGGTTAAGATGTGGGTTTTTAAAAAATAAAATGGAGTACTATGTAGCCACAAAGAAAAACTTGAGACTTTATAACTGAATGGCTCCATCTTGAGGCCATACTCATAAGTGAAATAAATAGATCACAGATGTGTAAAAACAGTATCATTTTTCTAGTCTGAGAAACTGAAGGTATAAATGAGGCCCAAAATGTATGTGGTATTGTGAAAAAGGAAGAAAGTGTTCAAACTGGAAGGTGAGCTGTGTGTGAGTATGGGGGGGATTTGAAGGTAAAAAGGAAAAACATAGAAACAAAGGAGTAGAGTTGAAGGGAGGGCAGGGGATGGGAAAAAATAAGAATCAAGATATATCATACACAGGTATAAATTCTCAATGATGGATGTGATGACAGTGTATACCTAAAATGTACCAATAAACCCGAAAAAGAATCAACCTAACAAACTGAAAGACCTCTGCAATGAAAACTACAGTACTATGAAAAAGGAGATCTACAAGGATATCAAAAACTGGAAAGCATTTTTGATGTAATTCCAATCAAAATACCAACCACACCAGAGAGAACATTTTTTTTTTTTTTTGAGATAAGGTCTCACTTTGTAGTTCAGGCTGGCCCTGAGCTCACTATGTAGCCCAGGCAGGCCTCGAACTCAGCAGTCCTCCTGCCTCTGCCTCCTGAGTGCTGGGATGACAGGCGTGAGCCACGACACCCGGCACTGTGGTATGTGGTGCTGATTGCTGGTGGGCGTGAGTCACCACGTCCAGCATTGTGTGTAGTGACCGGGGATTAAACTCGGGACTTTGTGCTTGCGAGGCAGGCAACAGAACCACTGAGCTAAATCTCTGGCCCAGGAATTTTTTTTTTTTTTTTTTTTTTTTTGCTAAGAACTCCTCAAACAGAGGGCTAATATCTAGAACACATAAAGAATGTTTTTTTCATAAAGAATGTTTTTAAAAGTTAAGACTCCCCCAATAAGAGTTCCAATCAAAAATGGGAAACTGAAGTGAAAAAGTACAAATAACATGAAAAAAACGTTCAACATCTCTGCCCACTAGAGAAAGGCAAATTAAAACAACACTGAGATTCCATTTTACTCCAGAAAAATGACTATCAACAAGAAATCAAATAATAACAAATGCTAGAAAGACAGGGTACGCGGGGTTTTTTTCATTAGCGGTGGAGAAGTAAGCTAGTACAACCACTGTGGAAATCAGTATGGAGATTCCTCAAGGAGGTAAAAATAGAAAAACCAGTTCAACCTAGATATTACTCTTCTTGGCATCTTCCAAAAGAGTTAAAAGACATCATATCATGTGACAGCCATATATGCATTTCCATATTTATAACAGCACAGATCATAGAGCTAAATCTTAGAAGTGCCCTGTACGTCCAGTAACAGATGGATACAGGAAATGTGGTCTTCACAGACAATGCGGTATTACTCTGCTACAAAAAAGAATAAATTTTGAATCTTATAGAAAAATGGGTACACTTTGAGATCACAATGTTAAATGAAATAAATTAGGCAAACAGTCTTAAGTATTACATGGTTTCCCGTATGCGAGACCCAAAGTATAAATAAAGAACAAAATGAAAGATAATAGACACAGCAAAAGAGAAGCGGACCACAAATGGAAGGATGGAGGCAAAGAGAAGGGGACAAAAACAGAATGAAGATGTGTTATAAATGGGTATAACTTCCTGTGATGAATGTAATCACAATGCACTGTAAACATATTCTAATAAAAATAAAACATTTTAAAAGACAAACTCAGTATTTGCTCTGGACCCTAGATTTCTATGAGAAGTACATGAGAGCGACAGCTGGCCGTCCCTCCCAGAACAATGAGCACAGAGACCTGTGAAGCTCCCGCTAGCACACGGCTCTCCCTGGACCTCTAGAGGGCTGTGTGCCACGCTCCCACGCAGCTCACAAAGCCAAAGAGCACGAGTGTCCATGGAAACAGTTATGGTACCATCTTCTCCATCCTAGGGCAGAGGCCAGAAAAGCAGATGGGGAGCTGAAGTGTACATTCATCAGCATAAGGCACAACCTTTGAAGGCGGAGGGATCTTCAAGTAAGCGCAGGAATGGAGTCAGTCCTACGATTTGCTCTTCCATTAAAGTAACTGAGCAATTACAGAACTACTGCAGTATCCTGAACTGCAGAAGATGATGTTTATGCCTTGTTTTTTGCTTTTTTTTTTTTTTCTTTTTTCTTTTGAGACACGGTCTCGCTTTGCAGCTCAGGCTGGCCCTGAGCTCACTATGTAGCCCAGGCAAGCCTCGAACTCAGCAATCCTCCTGTCTCTGCCTCCCAAGTGCTGGGATGACAGGCGTGAGCCACCACACCCGGCACTGTGGTATGTGGTAGGTGGTATTGATTGCTGGTGGGCGTGAGTCTCCAAGCCCAGCATTGTAAGTGGTTACCGGGGATCGAACTCAGGACCTTGCGCTTGTGAGGCAGGCGCCAGAACCACTGAGCCAAATCTCCAGCTCTGCTTTTCTTTTGTTGAGACAGGGTCTTGCTTTTAGCTCTGGCTGGCCTTGAACTCACTATGTAGCCCAGGTTGATCTTGAACTTGCAGTGATCTCCCTGCTTCAGCCTCACAAGTGCTGAGATTACAGGTGTGTGCCACCATGTGCAGCTGATGTCAGGCTTCAAAGCACTTACACCCCAGTAGACAAACAGACTATACAATGAAGACAGAAAACAGAAATTACACACCTCTAGCAAGCTACCTAGTGTCCCTAATGCTCCCTTCCTGGAACAACGGAGTCAGTCACTAGCCACAGTCAGGAGCCGGCACAAAGGACCAGTGTGGCCTGCTCTGAGCGCCTCTTCTCTCTAGCAGATCCCCGTCTCTGCCCACTGCACTTGTGCCCTGCATGTCTGAAACAAAGGACGTGTCATACAGAAGTTCTGACCCTTTCCACAGCCATGGGACGCTGCAAGGGAGCGTCAGACCACACAATACCAAATCCAAGACCTGAAGTACAGTCCTGCTGACGTGTGCGCTGGCCCTACCGTAAAGACAAAAAACCTCAAAGCACCCTAGGTCAGGGGCCTGCTCTGTATGCAGCCTGCAGGGGACTCACTTCACTGGAAGGGCACACACACAGAGCACGAAATGGAGGGACGGAAACGGTACTCACTGCAAAAAGGACAGCAGGAGTCACTACACTTCACCACATAGATTTTAAAACACAAACTAAAACAAAGTTAAGAACATTATAGCGAAGGGGTCAGTTCAGCAAGAGGGTGTAAAAACTGTAAATGTTATATATGTATACATGTGTCCACACCCCAAGTCAGAACCCTAAGTATACAGAACAAGCATCAGAAGATCTGAAAGAAAGGACAGACTGCAGGACTATAACAGCAGAGGATTTTAACATGTTTATTTCCAGCAATGCACAGAGTAACAGGAAGGAAACAATGGGCTTGAACTATCCAGACCAAATGGACCTAACAGACATACATGAGGAACATGTCATTCAACATCAACAGAATACATATACATGTATTCTTCAACTGTAGACAGAACATTCTTTAGGACATGTCATACAGCAGACTACAAAGTAAGTCTTCACAAATACAAGACTGAAATAATACCTAGTGTTTTTTCTGAATACAGTGGTATAAAAGTAACAATCAGTAACAGGAAGAACTTCTGGAAATTCACCAATTTAGTGTGTTCCTGAACAATCAATGGGTCACTGAGGAAGTTAAAAGGGAAATTTAAAAATGCTGAAATAAATAAAATTGAAATCAATACAACATACTAAAATCTGAGTTAGCAAAAGCAGTTCTATGAGAAAACTTATACCAATAAATGTATACATTAAAAAACCCTTAACTGGGCCGGAGGGTTAGCTCAGTGGTTCCAGCGCCTGCCTCGCAAGTGCAAGGTCCTGAGTTCGATCCCTGGTAACCACATACAATGCTGGGCATGGAGGCTCACGCCTGTCATCCCAGCACTCGGGAGGCAGAGGCAGGAGGATTGCTGAGTTCAAGGCTTGCCTGGGCTCCATAGTGAGCTCAGAGCCAGCCTGAACTACAAAGCAAGACCCTGTCTGAGAAAAAAACCCTTAACTGACAAAATTTGCACCTTAAGAAACTAGAAAAAGACCTAAGCCCAACATTATAGAAGGAAGGAAACACTAAGACCAGAACAAAAACAAATGAAATAGGATGTAGAGAAATACAAGAACTCAGTGAAAGACTTAGTGGTTTTTTTTCTTTCTTTTTTCTTTGAGACAGGGTCTTACTTTGTAGTTCAGCCTGGCCCTGAGCTCATTATGTTGCCCAGGCAACCCTCAAACTCACAGCAATCCTTCTGCCTCTGCCTCCCAAGTGCTAGGATTACAGCCATGAGCCATCATGCCTAGCATGATGGCATGTAGTTACCAGGGACTGAATTCAGGAACTAGCACTTGCAAGGCAGACACCAGAGGACTGAGCTAAATCCCCAGGCACAAGACTTAACCTTTTTTTTTTTGAGACAGGGTCTCGCTTTGTAGTTCAGGCTGGCCCTGAGCTCACTATGTAGCCCAGGCAAACTTGGAACACAGCAATCCTCCTGCCTCTGCCTCCCGAGTGCAGGGATGACAGGCTTGAGCCACCACGCCCGGCACTGTGGTATGTGGTACTGATGGCTGGTGGGCGTTGAGTCACCTCGCCCAGCATTGTAAGTGGTGACCTGGATCGAACTCAGGGCCTTGCACTTGCAAGGCAGGCGCTGGAACCACTGAGCTAAATCTCCAGCCCCCCCTCCCAAGACTTAACTTTTTAAAAAGATAAACTAAATCTTTAGCTAAATTAAGACAAAATAAAATCAGAGTTGAAATAAGACAAAGATCATTAAGGACTACTGCTAACAGTTACAGCCCAATAAACTAAAAAACCTGGAAGAAATCTTGGACTCATGAAACTGCCAAGATTGCCAGACCTAGTGACACACACCTGTAATCCCAGCACTCAGAAAGCTGAGAAGGGAAGATCACTGCAAGTTCAAGGCCAGCCTGGACTATATAGTGAGACCTTATCTCAAAACAAAGAAACAAACAACAAAACCTACCAAAATTAACTTATGAAGAAATACAAAATCTAAACAGACCAATAAAAAATAGATTAAATCACTAATAGTCTCCCACCAAACTAATAACATGATCTGATGATGGTTTCACAGGTGAATTTGCCAAATATTTAGATCCAACACCACTTTCTCATGCCCTTTCAAAAAGTGGAAGGGACAATACTTCCAAACTCATCATGTTATGAGGCCAGCAGTAACCTGATGCCCAAAACAAACAAGAGTATAACAGAAAAGGAAACTACTCAGTAGTATCTTGGATGAACAGATATAAAAACCCTCAACAAAATACTAGCAAAGCAAATTCAGCAATGTATTAAAACCATCAACCATGATCTAGTGAGATTCATCCTAGTATTCAAGGATGGTTTGAAGTACATACATCAACAATCATGACATGTTACAATGAAGAACAAAAACTAGACAATCATTTCAACAGATAGAAAAAGTGCTGGACAGAATTCAACATTCCTTCAAGATGAAAACCAAAAATAGTTCAGGTATAGAAAGTACATAGTAAAGGCCATATATGACAAAACCACAGCTCGTAGCACACTCCATGGGTAAAAACTGAGAAATTTCTTTTTTTTTTTTTTTGAGACTATGTCTCACTTTGTAGTTCAGCCTGGCACCGAGCTCACTATGTAGCCTCAAACTACAGCAATCCTCTTGCCTCTGCCTCCCGAGTGCTGAGATTACAGCTGTAAACCACCACACCTGGCAAAACTGAGAAATTTCTTAACAACCTGAACGAGACAAGGCTGCTCACTTCCACTTCTACTCCACATCTACTCAAAGTCTTAGCCAGAGTGATTATGCAAGAGAAATACAAGGCATATATATTTTTATATTTTTTATTTTTTTTGAGACAGGGTCTTGCTTTGTAGTTCAGGCTGGCCCTGAGCTCACTATGTAGCCCAGGCAAGCCTCGAACTCAGTAATCCTCCTGTCTCTGCCTCCCGAGTGCTGGGATTACAGGCGTGAGCCACCACGCCTGGCACAAGGCATATATTTGAAAAGGAAATTAAACTGTTCTTGTTTGCAGACATGGTTTTACATATAGATAAACCCAAACTCCACCAAAACTATTAGAACTAATAAATTTAGTAAAGTTTCAGGATAAAACCAACATATAAAAATCAGTAGTGTTTCTTCTATACACTAACAGCAAACTACTTGAAAAAAAAGGGAAAAACCTCATTTATAATACTACAATAAAACTTAGGAATAAACCAATGAAGCAAAAAATTTATGTGCTTAAAAGCATAAAACTGATAAAAGAAACTGAAGACATGAATAAATGTTCATGGACTATAAGCAATAATATAGTTAAAATGTTTCTACTACACATAGTGCTCTAAATATTCAGTGTAATCCCCATCAAAACTAGTATTATTCTGGTTCACAGGAGAAATAAATGATTCTAAAATTTATATGGAAACCCCAGAAAGTCCTAAGTAGTCAAAATAGTCCTGAGTAAAAGGATTGCAAAAATATTGGCATAAAAACAGACACAGACAAGAGAAACACAATAGAAAGCATAGAAACAAGCCAAATACTTACAGCCCACTGATTTTCAACCAAGGTGCAAGAACACACAATGGAGAAAGGATAATCACATTAATAAATGAACTAGGAAAACTGGATATCCACACGCAGAAGAATGGTATTAAATCCTTAATTCTCTTCATCTTTAAAAAAATCAACTCAAATAGATTAAAGATTTGTATATAAAACCCAAAATTATGAAACCACTGGAAGAAAACAGGGAGGAAGCTCTAAGACATTGCTCTGGGTAATGATTTCTCTTTTGTTGTTGTTGCTGTTTTATATAACCTCAAAAGCATAGCAACAAAAGCAAAAAATAAACAAATGGGAGGTATATAAAGTTTCAGCATAGTGAAAGAAACAATCAACAGCTGGGTTTGGTGGCTTAGGCCTGTAATCCTAGCACTCGGGAAGCAGAGGCAGGAGGATTGCTGAGTTTGAGGCTTGCCTGGGCTACATAGTGAGCTCAGGGCCAGGCAAGACCCTGTCTCAAAAAAAGAAACAGAAAGAAAAAAGCAACGATCTACAGAATGAATATGGAGAACCTGGCAACCTTGCATAAGGTTAGTGAGAATGCATGAAACACAACTATATTGGGGCAAACTGTGGGAAGGTTCCCTACAAATTAAAAAAACAGGACTCACGTATGATCCACCATTCCCACTAGTAGATAGGTACCCAGAAGATAGCTGGTATGGGAAGAGACACTTGCACACCCATGTTTACTGCAGCGGTATTCACAACAGCCAAGGTATGGACTCAGCATGAGTCCCTTGGTAGATGAACAGATAAAGAAAATATTATATACATACATAGTAGTATACTATTCAGCCATTAAAAAAATGAAAACTTGTCATCTCTGAAATCATAGAAGGACCTGGAGATCATTAGGTTAAGTAAAATAAGCCAGGGACACAAGGACAAGCACCACATATGAACTCCTCTGTGGAATCTAAAAAAATTGGACCTCCAAGTTGAGACTGAAGTAGTGGCTACAGTCGAGGTTGGGAAATTCTGGTCAAAGGATACATAATTGCATTTATATAAGAGATCTATTGTATAGCAAGGGTAATTATATCTGATGATGTACTGTTATTGCTAAAAAGTATTAAAAGTGGATATTGTATTCTAATCACAAAAATAACTGTAAGGTAATGCATTTGTTAACTAGCTTTATGTAGCCATTCCATAATGCAATACATTTTCCATACCTCAGTATATTATGAACCCAAGCGGTAGCTACATTTGGCAGACATCTCTGACAAGTAGTCATTTCCTAAAGGTTCTAAATACTAGCAATAAAGCTACCTGCCACAAGCAATTTATAAGCATCGTCACAGAAGTTAAACTTAAAAAAAAAAAAAAATGAGGGGCCAGGGATTTAGCTCAGTGGTTCTGGTGTCTGCCTTGCAAGCACAGGTCCTGAGTTTGATCCCCAGTAACCACATACAACAATGCCAGGCGTGGTGACTCACGCCCACCAGCAATCAGTACATATCACAATGCTGGGTATGACAAAGAGCCTCACATGTAATCTCAGTGCTTGGAGGCAGGAGGCAGGAGGATTGCTGTGAGTTTGAGGATTGCCTGGGCTACATAGTGAGCTCAGGGCCAGCCTGAACTACAAAGAGAGACACTGCCCCCCCCAAAAAAAGATGAGAAGACATTTAAGCAAGATGCAACCTCACACTCCCAGCTCCCCAAAGGCAAACCCAGAGAGCAATGAGCAAAATAATTCAAAAGCACTCACCTGGGACTCTCTAAAGTGGTAACAGTGGAAGTAACAAAGCAGATGAATGAGGCTTTAGAAAAAAATCAAATCAGAAATAATCTCTCACATAACTATAGAGATGGTAACTATTATGAAAGACATGCTCAATGACTTTAGAGCAAAGAGATTAGAAGAAAAAAAGAAGAGCTTACGTAAATGATGGAAACTATGAAATGCTCAACGTAAGAAATGGACTTGATGAAACAGATTCAAACAGCATTCAGGAAATTAAAAATTCCATTGAAAGTAATTGCAGCAGAAATGAGCCCATATGAGGACAGAATATCAGATATAGAAGACAAGAGTGCAGTTAGCAATCATGAAAACAAAGCTTTCATAAAAATAGCAACAAACTCCAAAAAAATCAATCTAACAGCTGCTAGGTGTTGCAAAAGAAAATAAAACTGATGCGTCAATTAAAACAACAAGAGATACCACAAACAACATAAAAAACCTGTTCACAGAAGTAATGGCAGAAAATTTCCTAGCCATGGAAAAAGAATTTGATATGTGAGGCATATAGAACTCCAATTAGCCATAAAAAACCCATACACCAAGGTATGTAATAGTCATGATTCCAGAAATTCACCACAAGAACTGAATATTAAGAATTATTAGGAAAAAAGAGCCAGGTGTGGTGGCTCACAACTAATCCCAGCACTCAGGAGGCAGAGGCAGGAAGATTGCTGAGTTCAAGGCTTGCCTGAACTACATAGTGAGAGACCCTGTCTCAAAAACAAAAACAAACTAAAAATTATTAGAGAAAAGAAACAAATCATCTATAAAGGAAAATCCATCAGACTCACAGCAAGCTTCTCAACATAAATCCTCAAATCAAAGAGAGCACAGAAGAAAGTAATTCAAGCCCTAAAGAAAACCTTATTTGAGCCCTAAAGAAAACCTCCAACCTAGACTGATGTACCCCACAAAACTAACTTTCAAAACTGATGAAGAAATAAAATACTTCCATGACAAAGAACAACTGAAGAAATTCATGACCAACAAACCAGCACTCCAAAATGTTCTGAAGGACACTCCAAAGTATTTCAAGGACATTTTAAAAAAAGATAACAAGGACCATAACTCCATGAATCCACCAGGCAAGGCAAGTAATTAAATGGGAAGTGGGGAGGATCAACAGGAAAATAAACTGACAAGGATAAGTCAATACATATAAATTACAGCCATCAATGTAAGTGGTCTCAATTCACCAATCAAAAGAAACAGACCAGCACAATGAATCAAGAAGAAAGATCTAACAATATGTTGTATAGAAAAAAATACACTTAATTCAGAGACAAACTCATAGACCAAAAGTCGAAAGGAAAAAAAAAAAAAAAACTCCATGAAATAGGAACCTAGAAAAAAAAAAAGCAGAGGTAGCTATTCTATTTGCAGATCACAGTGGATTTTAAGCTAAGACTGATCAAAAGAGACAATCTTCGTAAAGGAACAATTCAAGAGGAAGACATAACAATTATAAACATATGCACCAAATACCAGTACACTCAACTACATAAAAAAAATTAATGGACATGAAAAAATCTAATAAGCATGAATACAACTGCAGGAGGGGACCTCAATATTCCACTGTCACAAATAGGGATCAACTATTTGATGCCCCTGCATCACAAAGAAACATCAGAACTGAACAAAATTTTTGAATGAGTAGATTTTGAACGGGGGCTCCAACCTGCAACATTAGAATACACATTCTTCGCAATACATAAGATATTTTCCAACAGACCACATGATACCTCATAGAAGATGCTTAGGTAAATGCAAAAGAACTTAAATGACCTGTTTATATTATCAAACACAGTGCAATCAAATTGGAAATCCATGGCAAAAGAAACCAAAAACCTTCATAAACAGGAATTAACACTTCCCTGAACAACCAATGAGTCACACTGAAATTAAAGAAATCACACAGCTTCTACAATGAAGTGATAATGTCATTACAATACGTAAGTACTTATGAGATGCAATAAAAGCAGTACAATGGGGGTACTTTGTAATGAAAACCAGAAACATCAGAAGACCAGAATGACCTCAAATTTAAAAAAACCTAATGTTGAAGCCCAAGTTTCCAGAAAAAGAGCAAGTCAAGCCCCAACTTAATAGCAGGGAAGAAATTATAAATGTTACTGCAAAAATTAATGCAATGGAGACTAAGAAAACAATACAAAGAATCAATGAATTGAAGAATTGGTTCTTTGAAAGATTAACAAAATTGACAGTGGGTGTGGTGGCTCACACCTGTAATCCCAGCATTCAGGAGGCAGAGCCAGGAGGACTGCTGAGTTTGAGGCTAGCCTGGGATACATAGTGAGCTCAGGGCCAGCCTGAACTACAAAGTGAGATCCTGTCTCAAAAAAAAAAAAAAAAAAAAAAAAAAATTAATCAATAGATCACAGATAGACAATTTCCGGATCTTCTCTCTGGCATGAACACCTGTAGATGCAAATGAGTTCTAGAAAGTAGGACAGCTTTTATAGAGTGGAATATTTCTATAGGAAACTTGGTGTGGGAATGTGATGAGGGGAAGGAATAAATATGATACAGAAAGAAAATAAAAGAGCATGTATAAGGGGGGAGGA
>PVIC010007594.1:0-50500 GCA_004025085.1 Thryonomys swinderianus | reverse complement strand
GTCCTGAGTTCGATCCCCGGTAACCACATACAATGCTGGGCGTGGAGACACGCCCACCAACAATCAACACCGCATACCACAATGCCGGACGTGGTGGCTCACGCCTGTCATCCCAGCACTCAGGAGGCAGAGACAGGAGGATTCCTGAGTTTGCGGCGGCTTGCCTGGGCGCCATAGTGAGCTCAGGGCCAGCCTGAACTACAAAGCGAGACCCTGTCTCAAAAAGTAAAAAAAAAAAAAAAAAAAAAAGAATGAGAATGAGAACGCTTGCGCATTGCTGGTGAACTGTAAAGTAGTGCAGGTGCTGTGGAGAACAGTGTGATGGTTCTTCGGAAAGCTAAACAAAATGGCCGCATGACTGAGCAGCCCCACCTCTGAAGAAAAAACTGAAGACTCTGAAAGAGTCTCTCTGAAGGAGATTTTATTTTTCTGCTTATAACAGCATTGCTCACAGTAGCCCAGCGGTGAAGCCAGCTGAGGCTGCCGTCATTGGATGTTGAGATAGACAAAGTGTGCTACGCACAGAAGAAGGGAATGTTATTTAACCTTCAAGGGGAGGAGATTCCTACACTTGATGACATGAATGAACCACGGGGACTTTATGCTAAGTAAACCCAACGCAGAGGAGCAATCCCCCTTGATTCCACTTAGGTGGGTTCCTAAAGTCATCCGAAGCAGACGGAAAGGAGAACGGCAGCACCAGGGCCCGAGGGAGGAGGAGATGGTTTGGATTTACCGTGAAGTGAGTACGCAGTTTTAGTTCCGAAGATGGACGAGTTCTGGAGACCGATGATGTTGATGGTTACATAGTCTGAGTGTACTTACTGCTGCTGAGTTGTACACTTAAAAATAGTTAAGACAGTACATTTTATGTTCTGTGTGTTTTACCACAATAAAAAAACACTAAAACAAAACACCAGAAACCCAGATCCCATGGAGAAACCAATTCTTAGAGCAAAGGAAGGAAGTATTAAACAAAAATGTGTCATGTTTTGGTTAAATGCCTGCCAACTTTGGTTTACTTCATCAAGTGCAGAGCCAAGCTCCATTGACTCAGCATCAATACCCTGCATCTGGGGGCTTCTCGTCTAGAGCCCGTCAGGGATTGTTCTGAGGAGCCCCTTACGGAAAGGCTGCTGTCAGTATGGTTCAGGAATGTTGCAGGTGGGGAGAAAAGACAGTGCTTTGCCCTTTAGCATGGAGGGCTGAACCCGTACCCCTTTGCGAGGCAAGGCATCCATCACAGTCACATCCCCGCTCTCTGACTTTTCATGAGACAAACTAGAATACTCGTGTCAAACTATGTGCATGAGCTCTCCTCTTCTGCAACTGTTAAAAATGAGATTCTTTCAATGTCTTAATACTGCTCACTGATTAAACGTCTTTAGTGCTGAAGTCTTTTGTGGAAGGGCTAGAGAGAAGGGTTTGAAAAAAAAAAACAGTTTCATTAAAGGCATATATTAGAGTAGTTTAGTGATGGAGGTCTTAGCCAGCAATAGAAATATTTTTGGATAAATGTATCTCCTGTACTATTGCTTTCTTATTTCTAGTCACTGTGAATACAAGCTATTCCAAAACCATGTGTGCTTCCTCCTGTACTCTACCCAACTTACCCACCCATAATGTCTGGTTTTTTTTTTGCCTTTTGAGACAGGGTCTCGCTTTGTAGTTCAGGCTGGCCCTGAGCTCACTATGGTGCCCAGGCAAGCCACCGTGAACTCAGCAATCCTCCTGTCCCTGCCTCCTGAGTGCTGGGATGACAGGCGTGAGCCACCACGTCCGGCATTGTGGTATGCGGTGTTGATTGTTGGTGGGCGTGTCTCCACACCCAGCATTATATGTGGTTAACTGGGGATCGAACTCAGGTCCTTGCGCTTGCGAGGCAGGCGCCCGAACCACTGAGCTAACCCTCCGGCCCTCTGTTTTGTATTTTAAGTGGTAAAATAACGCATGTGATTTTGATTAGGCATGTAGTCTCCTGCCTGGAAATGCCTGGAATTTTTTTTATCTGGTTGCTGTTGGTATATATTTTATTTAGATGTGTCCTGACATTTGTTTCCTTCTTCTATGCTACAGGAGATATTAATAATTACTGGTATAAGATTTCTAGTAATACCAGTTACATAGAAAAGAAGGAAATGCTGCCACAGTATGATGGCCAGGATAGTAAAGTTCTATATCTTAGCAGACACCAGAAATAGTTTTTGCTTTTTGGAAAAGAGAGTTTCCTGGTAGTAAAGATAATTTGTCTCGTGTGGTTCTCTTCTCTGTCCCCTGTGGTTTCAGTTAGGCTACAATATTTATTGTCAGATTATAAGCTGAAATATCTGTTCAAGTTCAGCTGGAGAAACTTTCTCTTATATCCACTTACATGCAAGAAAACCACATATTTTTAAATGACTTTCTAAAGTCCATGTAACTAAGCTTCTGTGCAGCCCTTGGTTAGAAAACAGTGTGCTCATGTCACTGCGAGCTCACCAGGGTTAAGACTCCTGTCCTATTTCATACCTCATGAAGGTGGAAGCGTGTGTTTCTTCTGCAAACCTATTTTTAAAATTTCTCCGACTGCAAACTATCTGGGCAGAGCAAGCCTAGTTTCTGGAATGGCAAAGGTCACAGCACGCGTCGTCTCTGCTTCCTCTGTGTCTGAGAAAATACCTTTCCCGGAATCCAGTGGCAGATCCGCTCCAAGCTCCTGGCAGAGCATCTTCCTTGCCTGGTCTTTCATAGTTGCTGTGATCATCGCTTGATGTTCAAAATATCCGTTTTCAGGGCGGACGCAAGTGCGTGGCAAACCTGTCCATGCATCTCTGTGGAGACTTGAGTTCTTGTTTGCTTTGCACCAGGTCCCTGTCCACTGGGCCCTGGACACTCAGCCAGAGCTCACTCTTCTGGCTTTGCACACTCATTGTGGAGTAAAGGCAAAATGAAATGAACAGTTGTTCTTTAAAACCTTCAGACTCGTTTTAGACTTGCAACTCTTTTCTGCCCAGGTGTGATTAACCTGCTTGTGATGGCTGCACGTCTTACTAAGACTTCGTTCCGCAGTCCTCACCCATTTATCCATTATTAAACCCCTGCTGGGCCCTGCTCTGAGCTGGACAAGGGAGTAGGTGCGGTCAGCTGCATTTCTGATTTCTGTTTATGATGTTTATCTCTCACCCCGTGGAGTCTCTTTCTACTCCTGCCATGAGGTGACTGTCCTGGCTCTGCCCCAGCCCGGTTCAGTCAAGTGTTGGCTTGGCCTCAGGAACTGCTAAATGCAACCAAAGTCTTACGCACGATGCCGAAAAAGCAGAAATAACATTCTCAGGTTTCAGTTTGGAATTCACCTCAGCGGTCAGGCTTTAGGTTTAGAGAAGGATGAAGAGAGTTCACCTTTCCCTGAACATCAGATGTGAAACTTGTGTGAAAACATTCGGCGAAGTTTGAGCTCTGTTGTCACTAATGTTGAATAAAAATCCTAATCATTTCTGGTCTTGTCGTAGGCTGTGGGAGATACAGAATGACTCACAGCTTCCCTTCGAGAAGAGGTTTGTGCCAGCACAGTGGACAGAGTAAATAATGACTAATGAGGCCTTAGCAGTTACTATTTTGTCTCTTTGATCTTCAGAGCAGCTTTGTAAGGAGTAATTACAAGTCGGTCATTCCTCGGTCTCCTCGGGTCCAAGAACCTCCCAAGCTAACAGAACTCTCTGTTCAACATAAAATGTCATCGTACTTGCCTATAACACAAATCTAATACATTTTAAAATCATCTCTCTATTACTTACATTGCCTAATCTCACGTAAATGCTGTATAAACCATTGTTGTTATTTTGGGGATAATGACCAGACCAAGTCTTAAGTGGTCAGTACAGGTGCACTGCCATTTTCTTTCTTGTGTTTTGATCTAAAGTGGGTAGAATCTGTGGGTCCGCAACTCACCTAATGGAGGCCCAGCCATATTCTCCATTTACAGTGGAGGGAGCTGAGGTCCCGGGTGTATGGTGAGGTACCATGGCTGGCAGCAGCGCCCTAGGTCTTTCCGCCGTGATTCGCCTGTGGCATCAGGTTTTGGCTGGAGGCTGGAAGCTGTGCTTCTTTAAAGCAAGAAGAGCTGTGTCCTGTCCACACCGTGTGCTGAGGAAGCTCTTTGGATCGCTGCCCGTACACACTCTAGACAACTGAAGCCAGTGGGGGATGGGCAGCAGCGAGGGGAGGAGTTGGAAGACACACAGTGGGAAGTAGTGGGAGGAAGGGCATGCAGCACAGCCAGGTGCCAAGATGCTACAGTCACTACGCAGTGGGAAGGCTGTGCGCTTGCGCGCTGTGAGCTGTGGCTGCATCCGGGTAAGTGAGGCTTCCTGCAGTCCGTGCTCCCATCCTCGGTGCTCTGTCTCCTCTGTCCCTCTTTTTCTTGTTAAGGAGAACAAGACACAGGGGGTCTTTGGATAGAGGGAGATGGCGCACCTCAAAAGTGCACTCACCTTCCACTGCTGGTGCATTCTTTTTTTTTTTTTTTTTTGAGACAGGGTCTCACTTTGTAGTTCAGGCTGGCACTGAGCTCACTATGGTGCCCAGGCAAGCCGCCGCGAACTCAGCAATCCTCCTGTCTCTGCCTCCTGAGTGCTGGGATGACAGGCGTGAGCCACCACGTCCGGCATTGTGGTATGCGGTGTTGATTGTTGGTGGGCATGTCTCCACGCCCAGCATTATATGTGGTTACCGGGGATTGAACTCAGGACCTTGCGCTTGCGAGGCAGGCGCTGGAACCACTGAGCTAATCCTCCAGCCCTGCTGGTGCATTCTTAATGAAAGATGGCTCCTGGTACCCCAGTGAGCCTTATTCTGCTCACGCTTCAGGTACCCAGGGATTGAAGAGTGAAATCTTCTTTCTTTCGGGAACTTTGTATCTATAGTTCCCAAATTTTAGAAAAAACAAACTTAAAAGAAGAGGTTCTTGGGGCCGGAGGGTTAGCTCAGTGGTTCCAGTGCCTGCCTCGCAAGCGCAAGGTCCTGAGTTCGATCCCTGGTAACCACGTACAATGCTGGGTGTGGAGACTCACGCCCACCAGCAATCAATACACATATCACAGTGCCGGGCGTGGTGGCTCAAGCCTGTCATCCCAGCACTCGGGGGGCAGAGACAGGAGGATTGCTGAGTTCGAGGCTTGCCTGGGCTACATAGTGAGCTCAGAGTCAGCCTGAACTACAAAGCGAGACCCTGTCTCAAAAAACAACAACAACAAAAAAGAGGTTCTCCCTGCCCCCCAAATACAGTGGAGAGGGAAGGTTTGCTTGATGACCGGACAGTGTTTCTGCGTTTTCTGTGTGATCTACAAAACACCCCCACCTACGTTGTGCTGTTTGAGTTGACTTGACACCAGCCATCTTTCCCAGAAATGAGAAAAAGGCAGAGCTTATGTTAGCAAGAGGCCTGTTTCCAAGGAAGGCATAGGTGGCCCTAGCCCTTTGTGGGGGACACATGGCTATGAAGTAAGCGTGACTCCTGGCCCCGGGCTGTCCTCTGTGTGGCCTGCAGTGAACAGACGTTGTACAAAATCCTGATTCCGCCACCTTCAAAAGCAAGTCTTTTAACGTAAGTCCCTGAGATGTAGACAGCTAATAAAGGATGGAGGGAAATGCTGTTCACTGAGTAAATATCATTGTAGTATAACCTGGCTGTGATACAGAGAGAAACTTCCAGTTTGGGTTGTGTACATCACCACATGCTGCCTCCCCGAATGGAGACAAGTCAATCAGTTATAGTAAGCCCCTGGCGTTATGGTTTCTGATTTCTGATGGGGTGTAAGAAGAACTTCAGCGAGAAAAAAGTCAAAAGTCACTGCTGCTGGTGACAACTGATGGGACCCAAGGGAAGAGCCAGGAGCATCACTAGTGCTGATGGGCGAGAGGGTTTAGAGGAAAAGCTGGGTTCAGGGTGCTGGGCCCCTGCTGTAGTGAGCTCTGCCTCCACACAGGTTTGAGACTTAGGTGTTTGTGCTGATCATCTCCATGAAATGAACAAGGCAGAGGGGACCCAAACAGCAGCTGTGTTGTGACCTGAGAGGTCTGTTGTGGGTGGGGGAAAGGCGGAGGAGAGATGCCTGGCTCCGATAGGATCCGCTAGGCCCCGAGTGGAGGGGAAGCTAAATGGCATCCCTTATCTCTCTCCTCTCTTTCATTGCACCGGGTTAAAACAAGCAAACACATCAAGTGTTGTGTCTTTTACGTGTCCATCGAACTCCAAAAGTTGGTAGAGACCAGTGTGTCATCCTTTCCTTGGCTGAAGCACAGCCTGGCCAGCTGCGGTCCTGAGGTCAGTGCTCTCCCAACATAAGGCAGAAAGACATCTGATAGGTCTCTGTTGGAAAATTAAAAAGTTACCTATATTTATATGTGTATGTGCATGTAACGTATTTAGAGGGAAAGTAGTTAGTGTTGCCTACATATGTACTGCCTGTTCAGACTTCACCTCCTCTTTAAAATGCTGTATTTTCCAAAGCCTGCAACGCTTGGGGAATAACCCTAAGTAAAGGGGTTATGTGTAAGGTTTTTGTTTTAAGTAATAAATAGTGGTATCAGGAGGAAGCCTTGGTAATTCACCTGGTTTGATCTACAGGAATTCTCCTTACTGTGGCCTGACTGTTTGCACTTCAATATGCCAAGTAGGACTAGCCCCCTCACAAAACTGATGTTAGATTTTAGAACTTACAATTAAGATACGGTGTTAAGGAAAACATTTGCCACTACAGCTCCTCTTCTTTCTTGTCGCTGTATTTTAATTCAGCTTAAAAACACATTTAATTGTTTCAGAGATGATTACTTTTTTAGTAAATTTATAGTAAATGGTGGAATTAATAAAGAGCTATTTTTTTCTCAGTTTGTGGTTTCTAATTACATCAGTTACAGCTCAGCCTTCCTCTTAACTAGAGTGCAGGCATGAACTGGAAAAGAATGAGCTAATCCATGATAGATCAGGTGGAATAAAGATCTCATTCATATCTTTACCTTTTATCCCTTGTTCTGAGTGCCAAGAATTAATGCTGTTTGAAAGTACAAACTGAACCTGCCAAGCTCCGGCAGCTGAGATAATCCTAATTATTTTAAATGTTAGTGAGAAGGGCAGCAGTTCCACTCTGGAAAAGCCTTCTATTGTGAAACATTAAGTATCTGCTAAGTGGCACTGATTGGACATGATTTTATTTCCAAACACTATGGTTATTGTGAAGTGGAAGAATTTGTTGTTTAAGAAATTTTCATCAGCTCTTCACCAGACCGCCCTACTCCTGCAGACTAAGAACTCAGAGACTGGCATATTTATTCATAGCTGCGTTGGCAGTGAGCAGCCAGGTGAAGAGTTGCTACCCAGTGGAGAATGCCGCTTGTGTTTTATTTTTAGATAGTTTCTTAGGAAGAGTTTAATAGTATTAGGTAGAACTTTTTCTCAAGCATGAATATTGTGCTTTTTCACATTACTGGGAGAGAATTATTTGTTCCACCCCATTGACTTTCAACAGATCACTGAAGTTAAAAGTCAGAGGTCTTTGCAGCATCAAAAGATTGTGCAGTTAAGAGTAATTTTGCTTTGTTGGAGTGTTTTTTTTTTCTCTTTACTTGGCAGTATGTAATATTTTTCGTAAAGAATATTGATAGTTAAGTGGCATCACCAAAGTCATTGTTAAGAGCGATTACGTGTAAGGTTTTTAAGTAATAATAAAAGAAAGGCCTTTCGGCTGCTGTAGACAGATAGGCTTCTTAAGAGACAACATACTAGACTTGGTGGTTCAAACAAGGGTCAGTCTTCCTCGAATGCCATTTCGTTTCGTTATGACACCAAATAAACCAGATGGGCAAGTTTTCCCTTTTCCTTTTCCTTTTCTCTTTTTAGTCTCCATTCTGGGCTCCAGAAGTTGTTTCTTCCACTTCTATAAATGCCGGGAGGCCAGTAGTGATTACGGGGTAGCATAATCCTTAATTGGTTATTGCCTGTGAGTTCTTCCTGCCGCTTCTCTTCCCAAGCCAAGCGCAATGCAGGACCATCTTCGCTGATGCAAAGAGCAATGCGTTGAGCATCTCTGAGCCAATTATCCTTGCTTTCTTTAGGGTTATTCCCCAGAGAGAAATTACTAGGTCATAAGGACTGAGCAGTTATACAGATCTTATTACATGTCACTAGATTGGTGTCCAGAAAGATGGAAGCAATTTCTGGTGTTCTCTGTACTATCTGTCTCCCCGCTGTGTAACTGACACCAGGAGTTAGTGGCGTTTTTACAAAACGATGGAGACAAACCTCTTGAGTTGAAAGTATCCCTTACTCCAACTCAAAAAAAAAAAAAAGTTGTGAAATGTCTAGTTAATATCAAACAATTTACAATGGTCGATTGTTACTGTTGCCCTTAAAAAGTTAAGAGAAGTGGCACGAAAATGGACAGGTACCTTGAATCTCTATCTGAAGACAGTGATAAAATAGATTTTGAGCATTAGTCACTACAAAAGATGCCATGACAGTTTTGTAGGTTAATTGGAACTTTGATGAGGTACTGTACAAAGTGAATGAAACAGACACTGTCCCTAACTTCAACATTCTGTTTTTCAAGTACAGTACTAAGCCTTGAATATGTGTAAAAAATAACATGGATTTGAGTGGAAAACACTCAAAACATATAGTACAGGTACTTCGTAAAATAGATTGAAGCCACACATGTGTGTAGGTCTAGTCACACAGGTGCTTTCCAAGAAATTGCCCACAAGACAGGTGAGGGCAAGAGAGGGCTACTCCTGCGCCCTCTCCTGTGAAATTCCCACTCCTCGCCCTTTCAGTCCCGAACTGGCTAAAGGAGGAGGAAGAAGAGGAGAAGGGTAGTAGGGGCCTCACCATCACTTCTAACTAGAGGCCAACACAAGCCAAGGGCTCAGAACACATTGAGAAAACACTGAATCCCTGTATAGTTTCTGCATCAGTCTGAAAGGGTCAGTTATTTTTCCCCCTTAAATTCACACAGAAATTGTGAAAGTTGTATAATCAACTCCTAAGTATGGTGCCCAAGAGTTCAGGGGACAGAAATCAGGGCATGCTGGCATCCGGTTCTCTGTATAAAACGGGGGAAAGTAATGGGGAAAGGGTGGTTTGAGGGCGAAATCCTTCAATAAAGTATGTGTCACCAGGAAATTGTCATAGCCTTTAAAAGTTCATTCTCTTCCACGTGGCTGTCTCCAGAGCAAACGTGTCGCAGATTTGGGGCGGAAGTGGGCAGATTCACTCCTAGACTGTCCAGATGTGTATAGTAACAAAAGTCTCAGAGCTAAGTCTACTACTTTTGGAAAACTTTTCTTTATACATTTACTTCCAAGTGCATGTACAAATTATGCATAACTCACCTTGGATTTTCAGGGAATTTTAGTCCACACAACAATCCAGATTTACAAAGAAGCCTATTGTGTGCTGCAGTAAGATAAAGGATTCTGGTTCCCTAGGCCTTTGTGGTATTTTTGTTGTGTTGTTGTTGTTGCTATATTTGCATTTGCTCACACGCATTTTTTTTGGCATCTACAAAATACCATTTAACAATTCTTTTCTTCTTTTTAAAGTTTATAAACTTTAAGCTTTAAGTTATTAAATAATAAATACTACCAGTACAAAAAAGAACTTACTTCTTAGGATATTGCTAAAATAGCTTTTTAAATTTATTCACTTACTAAATTTTCAGATCATCCATCCCTTTCTTCATTGGATACTGAGATAGCTATAGGAAAGTATCCATCTGTCTGTCTGCCTATCCATATGTTGCATTGGAGGAAAGGAGCTTTTATAAATAGTTTGGTCCACTTCTTAGATTGGAGCTCTTTTCTTTTCTTCTGTGTGGTTCCACTAGCTGCAGCAAACCTTTTCCAAACCCTCATAACAAGCGTAAATAGCGTTCTCTTGTAAAAAGGTCTCTTTTCAGCATGGTAATATACCTTATTAAATTCCAAACATAATAAGTATTGATGGCAAACACATCAGGACCTAGTACAGCTTCCACTATGATTTAGTTCTCTACAAATGACTTCAGTACTCAGCTCCCAATGCATTTTGCTAATTACATCATAGATTTCCCTGTTGATGAACACAAGCTGAATTAACACAGGAGCACTAATGTACCCTTTCACCATTATTGTTGTACAAGAAGCCGTGGCAGATGCTGGCAGTTAGTTACACAAACATTAGTATTAACGATTGGCCATTTGGAATTGGTGACAAACTACTGCCCAGCAGAATCCTGAGGCTGAAACCAATCAGGAAGTTAATGAGGAGAGAAATTACCACTGCAGCTTCCCCTTAATTACATTCACTCTAGGCAGGAAGGGAGTTCTGGGGGTGGATCTAAACTCCGCTAAGGTTAAGAAGGTCAGAGACCCTTTTGCTTAAATTTTGTATCTACTGTGGCTTGTAAGGTTGCAAAGAAGTGTTCAACACATTATTACTTTCACATCCTTCATATTTAAGGTGGGTTTCCCAGAACAATGTTTATCTTCATAGGCTTGTTTTCAAAATCTTTAATTTACCCACCTCTGTTTTAGTGTAATATATTCATTTTACGTTCTCCATTGAAAACTCCCTCATCTGTTTACTGTTCTTCACTTTAAAAGTTGTATGTGTTGACACACACACATTCTCTCTCTCTCTCTCTCTCTCTCTCTCTCTCTCTCTCTCTCTCTCTCTCTCTCTCTCTCTCTCTCTGCCATGTTTGTTTCTGGTTATATCCAAGAGAATAGGAAAGTTGATTTGCTGTCAGCTTCACCTGCTAGATCTTGCCTGTCCAGTGGCGGAAATACACGGGTGGAGTACCACTCGGGATAATTTCTCAGGTGGATAACTTGACTAGGCAAGTTTTATTACCCTCCTTTACCTATAGGGAAGGGGGCTCAGTGAGGAGTGGAAATGAGTTTCCTAAAGAGCAGAGCAGATTTAGGATTTATTTTTTAATGGATGTAAAACTAGAACACCTCACTTTTGCTTTAGTTGAACAGAAGTACTCCCATGTAATAGGTGATTTTTTTTTTTGTTCTAAAGAACCACTGAAGATTTTAATGAGGGTCAACGAAAACACTGGCAACTCAGAACACAAACGGAGAGTGCCTCTTTCTTTGTTTGGACCTAATTGAACACTGAATGTAGAAAGACTGGCCATTTTTAACATATTTGTTCTCTCCCTTTCTCCCCACTTCCCAGTATTCTCACCACCCAGCAGTCAAGATTCCGGCTTGGTTTCCCTCTCCAGCAACTCTCCGATAAGTAACGAGAGCACAAAGGGGGTTCTCGAATGTGAGGCTGCTGCGCAGGAGTCCGCCAGCTTCACCGTCGCTCCGGTGGTGGAAGAGGCCGAGTGAGCTGTTCGGGGTTGATGGTTCCCCTGGAATAGCAGGCTTAGTCCACTATCCGCAGGGTCTGTTGTTCTGTGTTGACATAGGCAGTTAATTGTTGAGCACATGTTTGGTTTGTACAGTCCTTAAGAGTTTAGTCCAAAGGCTAAAATGCTTCTAATAGTGGGATTTCTGACCACCATCTGCAGGAATCAAGTGCTCACTGAGTTTAAATGCTAGTGTCCTTGTTTTGTTTTTTAAAGGACACTGGCTTACATGGCAGTATTCTAAGAGATACAGAAATTCACTCAAGAAAGTTAGAAATTTGTCTAAATTAGTCACAATTAGATACTATTTTCATAGTTTTAAGATGAAATCTTAGGTGGTTTCAATTTTTTTAAAGTTTAATTAAGTGCAGAACCATAGATTTAGCTAAGTAATACCTGACCAGCAAGAAGAGCAAGCACAATTTCTCATTATTTTAGAAATCTGCAGAAGGTCAAGGCAAATGGAAATACGGTGTGTTTGTGTTGCTGTTGGAAATGGCTATTCCCTACCCCCCTCAACCCTGAACTAGAACAACTGAAATATGCAGTGCAGGGAGGGTGACTTTAGGGTGACTAAAGTCCTTTAGAATTGCTACTTTTTCTGTGAAAGATCATTTAAAAGCAGTATTCTTTAACTCCAGTGAGGCAAAGCTCCTAGATGTTATTTCTAGAATGAGTTTAATGTAATCTTTCTGCTACAGGAAAAAAATGGATGCAATCTAAACAATTTTGTAACCTTAGGTTGTAATCTGATTTGAAAATAAGTAGATCTTTAAAAGTTACTACTGTACAGATTTTTGAGTTCATTATTTTGTTAAAAATTGCTTATGGAGAACTTCCTTATGTAACAGAAGCCATCCTGAAATGAAACTAGTCTTAAAATTCATTGTTGTGTGTAGTTGCAGCTGTACCTGAAATAAAAGTTATTGATGATTGAATTTTCTTGTGTGTATATTTGGTGAGCGGTATTAAACAGGAAAAAAAGAAATTACTTGTATTTTCTTCGCTCTGTGCTTTGAAAACATCTATTTGATTTCACCCCCATCTGTTGTAATCAATAACCTGACCATCTTGTTTTTTATTAAATGCACTTACTCTTAATTTCATCCACCAGTGGTTTTAGAGAGAATAATGTGGAGTTACCTATATAGGTTTGACATTATAAATCACTTCTGGGGCTGAATCGTATAGCGGTATCGATTGATCCTGATATATCACAGAAATTTACTGTCACTTCTGTTTTCAATTAAAGATACAATCAGTCAGATAATGACTTAATTGGATTTTACAGAAGATTGAGTTTTATTGCCCAGTGCTTTACGAGTTTAGTTAAGGAAGATCATTTTATCACACTTGTCAGGCTGCTGCTACTGCAGCGTGTGCCCTTCGGAGGCTGTAGCTGTAGCTATTGTGACGGGCGACACCGGGAGGCTGCGGGGCGCTGGAGAGAAGGCAACAGACGGGCCGCGGAGTTGCCTCCTCCAGAGAGGTTACTGCTGGTGTTCTTAGAGATCAGGGCCCCCGGCTCGCCACGCCCTCGCGGGCTTCCGCGGAGTAACGCTGGCTTCTAAGGGCCCGGCGTCCTGCACCTTCCACAGTAGTAAGTGCAAGGTGTCTGGAAGCACTCCCCCCTAGTGCCCCGTTTCTGGAGAGCTGTGCGGGGACCAGGAGCGGGCGCCCTGACCGGAGCTGGAGCTTGGCTTCGCGCCGCCGTCGTGCTCTGGGCCTGACCCGTCCAGGGGCAGCGCCTCGAGATTCTGCCTCGCGAACACCGTGTTGAGTCGCATCCCAGCGGCCCGTGGGGAGATCTAACGGGGATCTCGCCTCTGAAGGGCCATCCCAGGCGGGGGCCCGGACACCAGGATCACAGCAGGCCCTGTGGGGCACATGCTGGCACTTCTCACCAGTGGGGGGCATCCAGGTGAGGGAGGCCGGGCCTCCCTCCCTCCCGGGCCCAAGTTTCCACCCGTGGCCTCCCTCTGACTGCCTGGAGGAGGGAGCCCGCCCACCCCAGGCCAGGCCCCAGGGCCTACTCCGTGACCCGCTCTTTGTGGACACAGAACGCAGATTTCCGCGGAGGAATCTCAGTCTTCTTAAACATTGTTTGGTGGGGCAGCCGGCTTCTCACAGCTCTGCCCCACTGCAGGAGAGACTCCGACAGGGCCACTTCGTCCGCGGGCGGAGCGGGGTGGGTCGCGCCGGCGTGCCAGCGTGGGCGTGCCGGGCGTCATGTGCCCGCGCACCCGGTGCGGCCCGCAGAGGGCCGGTGCGATGGCGTGGGGAAGCGAGTAGGTCTTTCTCCCTCGGACCGGGCAAGCTCCGGCCACGCCACGCGAGTGGGGGCTGCGAGCAAACGGCGCGCACGCCTTGCCCCGGAAGCCGCTGGCTTCCCCACGGCAGGGCACGCGGGCGACCCGTCTGGGTTCCAGAGGACGCGCTCGCGGGCCTCCGGCACCCGCCACTCCTGACCCGCGGAGGCCGCGCCGCAGAGCCGGGCCCAGGACAGCACGGAGACCGCAACCCGGAGCAGCGGCGAGGGCCGGCAGTGCGGACAGGCACACTGCGCAGGAGGCCGGCCAGCCCGGGAGCGAGGTCCGGCCCACGATCCGCGGCCCTGTCCAGCAGACCGGCTGGAGGTGGTGTGAGAATGCACCCGCGAGCCTGGCGCGACGCCCTTATCCTTTGGCCCTCCGTGCACACACGGAAAAGGCCTGGGACGCGCTGCCCGCCTGGGCCCTGCGCCTTTGGAGAACAGCGGCCACCAACAGTTCGCTTCGCGCGGGAGCGCGCGCCAGGCTCACTGGGCCCTTGCCGAACAGCCTCTCGGTCCTTCCCACCTTGAAAACTCACGGCTCCCTGCCGCGGCCCGGACGCCGGGTGGGCGGGGCCAAAGCAGTGGGCGGGGCCCGCCGGAAGTCTCCCCGCCGTGAGGGCTGCGGGACTGTACTGGCCCAGGGTGGGTGGGGTGAGGCGCGGCGGCCCAAACCGCGGAGCCGGCGCCTGGCGGGCGTAGATTTGCAGCCCGAGACCTGGCTCCGGGCGTCGAGTTCTCACCCACATGTCCTGGGTGCTGGCGGCGCCAGTCGTTTCTCTTCATTATTGGCGGCCCGGTGAGGCGCCAGGAGTTCCTTACCTTGGTCGTGCCCGGCCTTTGAGGCGCTTTTGTTGAGGAACCGGGCGTGGGGGTGGGGCGTGGGGGGAAGAGTTTTCTGGAAAAGGGGCTGGACCCGGGGCAGTGCCTTGACACACGCTGGCGATCGGGTGGGGTGTGTAAAATTTCTTATTCCCTGAATTTGCTCAGATCGACTTTTTATCGTCTCGCCCTTTTGGTTTTAAAGTCCTGCGAGAAAGTCACTGCAGTTCGTTTCAACCTGCTGGGTGGGCACAGGGGTCACCTCCGTGGGCCCCTCCGAAGAGCAGCGCAGGGCACCGCGCACACCCAGGAGGGGGCGGCGCGGCCCGGGTGCGGGCGGGGCCGAGGAGCCTGCTGCTGCGGCTGCTTGGAGAGTTCTGGAAAGGGAAGGGCTCCTGGACGGCCGGAGGCGCTTTCCCGCTGAGAACCCCCTTTCCTTCCAAACGCGCGTGGCAGTTGGCCTCCAGGACCTTCTGCCCTGGGAGTAAAGTGTCCGTCACCCAGCACTGCCCTCGAGGGTGGCTTCGCGGGGCCCTGGGCCGGGAAGGGCGGCTCGCATTCTCCCCAGCCAAGCAAGAGCAACAAAGGGCGCTCCTGCAGATTTCAAGAAACTGGGTTCTTGAAGCCCCATTGCCCAGCTGGACAGTGTCCCCACTATCACCTTTCAATCCCCGGCTGGCCTGGAAGCTCTTAACTGGGTGAGAAGTGAGTAGTAAGTGCTGAGCTCGCAAGCAAGGAGAGGGGACACTTTTCTGCCTGTGAAGGGGGTTCCTCGAGCTCAGGTCTCCAGTCCGCCCTTGCCAACACCACTGTTGCCGCGATCTAAACGGCAGAATAGGACCCCGGACCGCCGCCTCCTCCGACAATCCAGCGGAGCAGAACACTTCTTAGACCACTCGGCCATCCTGACACGCTGCAGAACACTTCTTGATACGTCCTTACATCCGGGACGAGATGCAACTGTCCTTTTGACTGAGCCTTGCTTAGGGGTGAGGAGCAGCCAGTAGCACCCCGGCGTTTGGAGCTTGAAGGGAATGCGAGGAAAGCAAAGATTACTTTCTCAGCCGTAAGGGCGCCTGCAGTAACCGCGGTGCGGTTTTGTGCGGGCCGAGAAAGACCAGCACACATTTCACCCTTCCCTTTCAGTACCTGCCACAGCTCTACCCAGCTGTGGTTTGAAAACACGAACACACCACCCAGAGAATGCTAACGCTTCTGGTCTAGCGAGGTTACATTTACTTGTAATCATCCCTCCTCCCTCCCAGTTTCTTTGATGATTTTTCCCATAAGTGTATAAGCCGCAGGGACTAAGAAGCGGCCGCTCCTGCTCCTCCTAAATGTGATTCGGACCATATGCTTTCTACATTCATTCCCGTACGGGCTTTTCTTCTCTGCACTAACTGCTAACACGTTATAGTCACCTTGAAATTTCCTCTGCTATTTTCCAATTAAAAGCTTAATAGCCCTGGAAACGGAGTTCATGTGGTGAAGTTTACCATAGCCCCTTGTTCTGAAAGGCTTTCTGCTGGGATCCCATTATGTGCTTGAATAAACCCTTTCTGCAAACAGAAATGGGACTCGGGGTTGTCAGGTGTTGGGTTACAATAGACTTTGAGGCAGGGGACATTTTACCAACATAAATACAAACCTGTCCCTATAGGGAGATGTTGTCAAATACTGGGATATGGAAAACATTCCCATCAAATATGAGAAAAGGATTACTGCGCTATATCAAATGAGTATTTAGATCTCAGGCCCCGATGTGCACTGGAGTGTAACGGGCCCGGGACCAAATAATGCTAGACTGTTTGAGTGGCACCGGGATAGCGTGGCGAGGTGACCGAGGGAGGAAAGTGGGTTGCCCGGGAGTGAAATGCCCCACAAACCTGGTGCAGAACTCTCCTGGTTTCCTTTTTAAAAAGATAACTGTTATTTTTCTCAAACGTTTTGCTGGTGATTTGGAGAAAATCGGAAAATTCGATTTGGGAAAGTTCTTACTTCTCCAGTTTTCAAGAAACCCGAATAATTCGGTGCAGAAGTCCCCAGATCCGGAGCCGTTCGCGGTTCCCGGTATCTCTGTCGCCTGAAAAGATTTGCTCCGCTGGCCGGAGCCGCACTTCCCTGCTTCGGCCTCCGGCCGCAGGCGACCTCTCTCCCTCGGGTCCACAAAGCCTGTAGACTTCCCTGCCGTTTAGATTTAGGGCTCGTTTTCCTGTCAAAGATTAGCGGAAAGATTAAAAGATGGGGGAAGGGCCAGGGCTGAAGCTACTTGCTTGTCGCGGCCTTGGGGCATTTGCCGGAGTTCCCACTGGCGCGAAAGCCTTCCTGTCTGCTCCCCCAGGTCAGCCTCCCGCGTCCCCCAACTCCTGGAAGCCTTGAAACCCGGACGGCTTGGGGCTTCAAGAGGAACTCACGGGCTGGATTCCCTTGGAAACTTTTCTCTTGCAGGCAAGGCCTGACTGCTCCAAGTCCCTGGCGTGCTTTGCCGAAATTCAAAGCAACACCGAGGGACTTTGCAGGCTGCTGTCTGGGTAGCTCAGCAAAAGGCGGACTCGGGGTTCTGCGCCGCCGAGGGGGGGCCTGGCCCTGCCTGGACACCGAAGCTCGTATCTAGCTTTTGGTCCGTCCGCGCCACCAACAGATGGATTTAGCGAATGCGCCCATCTTACCCCTTCACACAGTGCCACAAGGCTGCCCCACGCCTACTGAGCCACCATTTTTCCTTTGTTGAGGGGGGATGTCGGCGGGCCCTCGGGGTATGCAGTGGTAGACCGAATAACGCCAAACAGGTACTCCACAAAAATAGCAGAATAAACACAGTTTGACACTGGCCTTCTGAGCAAGGATGCCTCCCCGACCCCACCCAAAGATGTTTGTGCTGGTGGCCCATCCCTTAAACTAATTAACAAAATCTGTAGGGATTTCAGATAGCAAGAAACCTAAAGTTTGACAGTTGGTGTTGTTGGGGGAACGGGGAGATCGTATAAGGTAACTTCTGTGCCCCGGCATGATTTCAATCCGCGGCCTGGAAGTTCAGAGGGCCTAAGAAAACATCCCCAGGAGCTATTCTGGGCCTTTCGAGACAGTTATTTTAAAACCAAGGCTAGAAGGATAGGAAAACATTAACCTGCAAATGGGTTGCCATCCTTAGCCTGGAGGATTAAAAAAAAAATCTGAAGCAACAAAAGTGGGAAAAATATTTCAAAAGGAAATTTAAGAAGAGCCTATTTTCCCGAATCAGTACCACTTCCCTACCCTAACTCTTCCCCCGGTGGCCTCGGGGCGGACCAGACTCAACCCGAAAGCCGCTCGGCAGCACCGGGTCTGAGGTGCCTCGGCCACGCCGCACGCTCGGGTCCTCGCGCAGCAGCGCCTGCAGCCAAAGCTCGGATAAAAGCGGCCTCGGGCTTCCGGCCTCCAGGCCGGCCCTGGAAGGAGGAGAAGAGCGAAGGGCCACCCCCGCCCATCCCGGCGCTCCTCGGGTGCCGCCTGCGCGCCCCTCAGGCTTCCGAAGGCGCACAGGTGCGGCCGCCGCGGGAAGGGCGGCGGCGGAGGGGGCCGTGAGCGCCCCCGCCGGAGTGGCCGGGCTGCAGGTGGCCGCGAAGGTGAAGTGCAGGGACCCGAGGGGCGCGAAGGAGGAGGCAGGAGTCGGGTAGGGAGCGCAGGACACAGGACCCCAGGGGTGGGGGCGGCGGTGGAGGGAGGAGGGGCCGGGGGAGGGTGGCGGAGGAGGCGCCGGGCCGGCCGGCGAGTCGAGGAGCTGCAGACAGTGGCCCAGACCTCAGTCAGAGCACTCGCCCGCTCCTGGCGGCCGCCAGCACCTGGGCTGAGGCGAGGTTCCGCTCTGGCGGTGCAGCGAAGCCGCGGCCGACCGAGACGCGGACGGCGTGAGGACTGGCGGGGCACGAGCCGGGGGGCAGAGTGCGCTGCGGGGGCTGGAGAGACTGCGGCTGCTCCTGCAGCCGCCCCGGGACGCACGCGGCCTCCGGGGCTGCGGGATCCCGCGCCGCGCCGCCTGGAGGCCGGTCCCCGATCGGGCCTTCGGCGCCGGCCCCCAGCGCCCGCCGGCCTCCCTCCGCCGCCGCCGGCCCGCCAGCCCGTCGCGGAGCCCTGGGCATGAACGGCTACGGCTCCCCGTACCTCTACATGGGCGGCCCGGTGTCGCAGCCGCCGCGGGCGCCTCTGCAGCGTACGCCGAAGTGCGCGCGCTGCCGCAACCACGGTGTGCTGTCCTGGCTCAAAGGCCACAAGCGCTACTGCCGCTTCAAGGACTGCACCTGCGAGAAGTGCATCCTCATCATCGAGCGCCAGCGGGTCATGGCCGCTCAGGTGGCGCTGCGCCGGCAGCAGGCCAACGAGAGCCTGGAGAGCCTCATCCCCGACTCGCTGCGCGCTCTGCCGGGCCCCCCGCAGCCTGGGGACTCCGCCGCCGGTCCGCAGCCGCCGCAGGCCTCGCAGCCCTCGCAGCCGTCGACGCGCCCCGCCGCCGAGTTGGCTGCGGCCGCCGGGCTACGCTGGGCCTCGGAGCCGCAGCCCGGGTCGCTGCAGGCGCAGATCGCCAAGCCAGGTAAGGACCAGGGGAGAGCGCGCGAGCTTGGCCGCTCGGATCTGGAAAGTCCGTCCGAGAGCTCGCTTGGCCCTTTGGGGAAGTGATCCCGGCCAGGCCTACCCCTGCCCCTCCGGGCTGGTGCTGACTCTTCTGGAGCCCAGGAACGGAGAACCGAACGGCCTGCTGCCGAGTTGGGGCCACAGGTGCCTTTGTCTGGGTTAAAGGGACTGTGTTAAACTCTTTGGGAAAGCAGGTCCAGGACAAACCAAATTGAAACGCGCACACAATCGTTGGCATGCGCAAGGTTTTCTTGGCAGGGTGTTTTAGGGACTTCGGGTTGTGGAAGGATGAGGAGGTTCAGTTAGGTGGCCCGGCCCAGGGGCTTGCCTGACTGCGGCCTGGACGCGGCGCCTCTCAGCTGGCCCAGGGAACTAGAGCGAGGACAAGTGCCCTTAAACTCCCATGACCTTTCAGCTGCCGTGCCAGTCCAGTGGCATGCAGTTGGCTGAAAGAGTCTCATTTAGGAACCATAGCAGAAAGGTCTGAAAGGCATCTTTGCTGACAGATATCCCAACCAAGAGTCCGGTGTGTCCAGAGTCAACTCGTTCTGGAAAACTGCTGAGGCCCTTCAACACCGTTTCCCAGGCTGCTCAGCGGTTGTGGTTTCAAGAAATACAAACAAAAAAACGAGCCCTACAGTGAGGAAAACCACTTTTTGAAAGCCCTTTCCTGGGTTGTAGGCCGAGCTGGGTTACAGACTGCTACTCTTCCCCTCTCCCAGCTTTCTCCTCCTTTCTTTCCTCTGTTCCCTTTTCATCTTCGGCTTCTGCAGTGTTTTAAGGAAAATAGATCTCTTTCCAGAGCCCTAACCAAGCCCTAACCTTAACTCTGACTCCACCCTCTCCATCCTTTCTCTCTCTTTCCTTCTGGGAAACCTCTGGCTTCTGTCTGCGTCCTGTCCGCTCCAAGGGCTGCTCCCTTGATGGCTCCTGGAATTAAGTGGACTTAGGTTTGGTAGCTCCCTATTACTGGGGCAGATGCACAAAGGGAAAAGGGGCTGTGCTGGAATTAGGAGTGGACAGGACCAAGGCCTTACTTTAAGTAGAACTGAGGTAGAGCCGCAGTCTCCAGGCTTTGCCCTAAAAAACAGTGCCCCTGGCTTCTGGGAGAGGCTTTCAGAAGCTCTGGACTGTGGGGTGGAGCTGGGGGTACTGTGCACTCCCCGGATAAGTGGTGAGCTGGGAGGTGACCTGGAAGGTCAGTTCTGTTGTCCCATTGCCCAGGCCTAAAGCTATGAAAGCGGAGATGCTGAACACAGACTTCGTTGGTATTTAATGCAAGTGAAGGAGAAGCGTTTCTCTGAGGTATGGTCCACTGTTGTCCCTCAGCCTCTCACATTCATGGATTTGCCTAGAGTCACTGGAGAGGGGAAAAAGAGGGATTTTGTTTTGTTTCATTCTTTTTTGGGTCACATCTCTCTCTTCCTAAGAACAAAATAGCTTGGAGTTCAGCTTTAGAAGTGATTCTATGCTAATGTCTTAATTGTTCTGTTTCCAGTTTCCTTGGCTCCTTTCCCTCAGGACTAGAGCTGGACTGTGAGTTAATATTAGAGGTAGCATTTTATGGTGGCCCCTGGCCCCGCAGCTCCCCTGTGACAAGGCATTGTGTTGTGTGGTTCGTGTTCAAGAGGGAATTCTTTTCACATCCTGTGCACTTCTGATTTTTGAGATTCATGGCTTACAGAAAGTCACAAACCCCACAACTACTCCCGAAGGAGGAGGGGGGAGGAAGGCAGGGAGGTGGCCAGAGCTGCAGGACGTCAGGACAAGTGTGACCTGCTGCTTTCTTACCCTGCTGCAGTCTTTAGGGATAGCATTAGCTCTAAAAATTGAAAACAGGTGATTTATAAGGAGGGGTCAGAGCGATGACTTCAGGGACCCAGAGTCCATTTGCAGCTCATCATGCCATGTATCTTGTACGTTCATTTATACGACTTTTATTTTCGTCTTTCAATCGGTTTGGCTGTGTAGTTCCATGCTTGAGAAAAAGCCAGTCACTAATCAGACAGGACTTAGGGCAAGAGAAGAACAGATTTTATTTTCCACTTGGAGACTTTTTCTATGTAGTGCATGTAAAGTTAGAGAAGACCTTCAGTTGAGACTTGCTGTGTGTTAGACCTTTTTGGGGGCACCCTGCTATAATGTTTTTGTAACATAGTGTGCATATTTAGAAGCATATCTAATACTCTTGGAAAAGTAGCTCATTCCATATAAAGAGTTGGCTAAGCTCTATTTGGACGGTAGGTCTACACATATAAGAAATACTCAGGCTTCCAGGAATCTCTAAACATTTGCTGGCAATTCATGTAGATCAACTTTGTGAACTTTGATTTTAAAATGTGATTGTCTTTTTGCAGGGCTGAAGGCCTATTTAGTACCTAGCGTTAAAGAGATTTTTTTCTTGAATGCAAATGCAGGTGGACCAGCCCACAGTGTCTTTTTTTCTCTGCAGAAATCTTTGAGAAAAGCACGTACCTTAGGGAAGAGTACCTTTTGTTACCTCTCTGGGAAAATATGACCTCACTCAGAGAGAAACACATTAATACCAAAATGAAGTTTTGACAGCAGTTGAAATCATTTCCAAATTCTGCTCCAGGTTCTTTACAGGAGCGGAGGTTACTTTATCTAATGATGATGCGTGTGTTTTAATCTAATGATGTGTAAACCGGGTTTTAGAAAAATTTTCCCATTCCTATGACTTTCTTGACGTGGACTGAAGTATTCTTTTGGGTCTAGATTTCTCTTGCTATTTGATTATCATCTATGACTGACCTAGAATTAAATACATTTTGATTGAAAACATTTGAAGTTTCCTAGTGCATACAGTGGAATTCATTTATTCTGAATTCCTTTTTGCATGTCCTCCTGTCCCTCCCCCATGACACCACCCCAGGAAGCAGATGTCTTTCAGCGGTTAGTGTGTCTGAATCAGCAGCCTCAGCCAGGTGAGCAAGCCTTTCAGAACTGTGGCCGCCAGAGTTGTGGGAAACCAAGGGTCAGGTGCAAGGTGAGCTGCCAGCTCGTTCTGCGTGGTGCTCCCTTCCCTGCCCCAGCGTGTCCTCGGGGGAGTGTCCTGGCCAGGAGAGACTGGATCAGTGGCTGTAGATTCCTCTTAGATCTAGATCTGCTATCCAAATAAATATCTATAGAAATTCTTACAAATGTTCTCAAAGGAAAATGAAATTCAAAATATATTTCCTTAGGACTGGAAGAGCAGAGTTAAACAGGAAAGTAAAATTTCCTTTCAGGTTTATTTCTTCTGAAAAGAGCCGCAAGGTAGCTAGAGGGAGAGCACTTAGGAGGTTTTAAAAATCTGCCTTCTATTTTACTTTATTTTGTTTTGCTCTCTGACCTCCCATTTCTCTTCTTTAGTTTTAATTTTACTTTACTTATTTTTTGAAAGAGAAGCATCTTCAAGGATAAGAAGTATTACAGGAGTACTTATCCAGGCCAAGAAGGGAAACCCTCTGTGGCTATAGGCTTGGAGGAATGAAGAAGCTGGAAAGAAATAAAAGTCATCTTTGAAATGCCTCTAGGGAATGGAAAGACTAACTCTAGTTTTAAAGTCACTTGAGGTGAGGGCTAGAAAAACCCCAAAACCGACCAGATAAAAAGGAATAAATGGAGGATACTACCTTCTTGACACCATAACCATAGCCCAGCTGCCTTGGGGGTGGGAACCCTTGCCTTTAGGTAGATCCCCCCGGGGGGAGGGGCAGAGATGTCAGAGGTGACTGCTTGCTGGGCTGTGGGGTGAGGTGGGGTCGGTTGGGGGGAGCAGCCAGCCCTCCCGTACCTAGACAAGGCGGCCAGAGCTGGTGACAGGCAGGGAGGGCTGGGGCAGAGACTGAGTGTCCTGCGCTCCCTCCCTGCCTGCGGGCTCCTGCCGTCCTCCTCTAGGCCGCGGGTGATCCAGGAGCAGCTCTCAGCTCCAAAACTCACCCAGCTCTCTCTGGCCTCCTCCCCTACTTCCCCTCCCTGCTTTTCAAAGCCCCGGGAGGTGAGTTACCAAACTTAGCAAAAACCATGCAAACAGACAAAAAAGTAGGATGACAAATGTTGCATGAAACATACTGGCGCTAAAAATCTTATTTACCTGAAGTTCATATTTAGCTGGTGTCCTGTTGTTTTCTCTGGCCTCCCTGGCCCCAGTCACTCATCTTTTTGCATGGCCATTTCCTCCAGGAGGGACACAGGGGAGGGGCTGGTGTCCATCTTGTGAAGCTGAAGGTGACGGGTGGCAAGAAAATCCAGTGTGCTCCACATCTAGAAACCAGAGCCCCCTGCCCTGCATGGGGCGGGTTGGGGGGGGTGGCACCCCTTCCCCTTATAAATCTGGGGGATGGCCCCGCTTTCCACTTATACAACCAACTTTTCTTTTCCCTGATGGATGAACTCTTGGGTTTAAAAGATTACAGTAATCACAGGAGGACAGTGTAAATCGAATCTGATAGCAATAACTTTCAGAGAAGGTCAGGCTCAAGTGAAATGTTACCAAGCAACAGGCATTTTGTTTGCAAAATACAATCAAAGAGCATCGATGAGAAATTCTTCGCTGCAGCCAGTCAGCACTTTCTGCTAACAGCTTTACAGAGGGAGAGGGAGTAAATCTTCATAAATCAGAGTTCCAGAGGACTTGGAGCCTTTGGTGGGAATGTTGCACTGCTTCCTGAGGGAGGAAGAGAGCCCAGTGAAAATCCATTTGCCTGCCTGCCCCCTCTTTCCTGCTCCTGGTTTCCTGTTTCTTTCACCTTTTAACCTGTTGCAGACCCCTTAGGCATTAGCCACTGGGTCCTCAGAGCCCCTTCCCTAGTCCTGTGTGGCTCTGCCTGTGTAGTGGCCTCTGGTCAGCACAGGTCCACCACTTTGTGACTGTATCATGTTCTGACCCTGACGTCCCATGTTGCTGAGTGAGTGATTCACCCCTCTGCTTTCTCAAAAAGGAAGCACTTGAGTCAGGTAGTTTGTTTTCCTCTTCACTAGGAAGGTAAGCAGCTATTTTCAAAGAACACAGTTAAATATGAAGTAAAAATAATGTCATGAAAACCCTGAACATCAGTTGTTTATAGTCCACAGTCTCTTAATTACAGTTACTAGGCAGACATAAATTTACAAAGCTGAGTTCAGTGTTCTGCTCCTGTTGCTGCTTGGTTAGGTTTAGTGTCTATATCTGTAGCCCCTTGGTGTTTTTGTGTGAATGTTTATAACAATACTCCCTTCCTAGAGACACCAAGCTGCTGGCATTTGAGTTACTTGTTGGGTTGCAGTGTAAAATTTGGTCAACTGGGCAGATAACATAGAATTTTGCCAGAGATCAGTTAGTAAATAAACTGTAAGCCTCTCATTGGCCAAGAGCAAACACTTTGATCGTGTGCATAGAGTCTTACTGTAGAACCTAGGTACACAGTTAGGGATTTAAGGGTGTTCATTAACACAGATGGATGAAAGTGCAGCCAGACGTGCTTTTATAAATATCACATAACCAGGTAGATTTGTAGGTAATTTCTCCTGTACTTCTTCATGTGTACTCCTTTCGGAATCAAGAAAGAGATCAAAGCTAAATTTTTGCAAATAAAGTCTGCAGATTTCTAACTATACTTCATTAAGCCTTTTTTGTACCACTGTCCCTCAGACATATGGGCCCAAGGCCTTAATATGATTCCTTCATACATTACTAAACTAGCGTTAATGATTTCTACAAAGCAAAGCAAACTACTTAATTTCACAAGGTTTTCTCTGGTAGGAAAAAGGTCTAAACACCAAGATTCATTTCCTGGTAAACTCTTTATTTCTAGTCATTCCTTTTTTTTTTTTTTTTTGCCATTGATCACTTCTGTTGTGAGCTAAAGATAACGGGAAGTATAAAAGCTCATTAGCATTCTGAGTTAGCAGTGGCCTCTCCGGGATGGCTCTCTTGTCTCTGCTCTAAAATCGGTATGCTTTGAAAACAAACATCAGCACCTGTTACTTACAGGTGTTTTCCCCCCAAATCAGATGAACAGATGAGGATGTGACAATCTGTTTCAAAATGAAGAGATAATTTCAAAAGGGAGAAAAATCCAGTGATACCTAAGTTAGAAAGTTCCTCTGTATTTTGTTTTGGTAGATAAAACTGGATACAATGTATAAACCCTACATCACCAAAGTCAGAAAGATTTGTCATATTTTTGTTTTGAGCAACATGTTTGCTTCATGTATCTGGTAGGCTTTCTCAGAATATTTGTATTGAATGCATGGGGTTTTCTCTCTCTTAACTGAACTGCATTTTCACATTAAAAAAGTTCAAAGAGGGCCGGAGGGTTAGCTCAGTGGTTCTGGCGCCTGCCTCACAAGCGCAAGGTCCTGAGTTCGATCCCCGGAAACCACATATAATGCTGGACGTGGAGACTCACGCCCACCAACAATCAACACCGCATACCACAGTGCCGGGCGTGGTGGCTCACGCCTGTAATCCCAGCACTCGGGAGGCAGAGACAGGAGGATTGCTGAGTTCGCGGCGGCTTGCCTGGGCTACATAGTGAGGTCAGGGCCAGCCTGAACTACAAAGTGAGACCCTGTCTCAAAAAAAAAAAAAAAAAAAAAAAAGTTCAAAGAAAGTTAGATTTTGCAAACTGTAATTTTGGATAGGAAGTCACTTTTACATGAGTGTTAATTTTCTCTCCTGAGTTGAAAAAGTTTAGCAACAAAAACAAAAAAAAATTAGTCTTGCAGTTCTCATATATATTTTTAAATTGGTAGCATTGTTAGTCATAGAAATTTCCTTTATAATTGAATGATCTTTTAAAAACCTTCATACTACTGAAAAGTTTATTTCAGAGATGGCTGTATTTCTGTATAATGAAATATGAAATCGAAGCATGGAGTTTTAGTAAGATTTAACACATAGAGGTTTGCATTATAAATGGCACATTCTATTACTTTTAGTTACTGGTTTGTAATATGAGATAAAAGTGGTTCTTTTCCTCTTTTTGACTAGTAGTTTTGGCTTTCTGTACTCCATTCCAGGGTTAAAAATTATCAGTTGAAATATACTATTACTCCTTATGTTCCAGGAATTAGGGTCTCAGTTTCAAGGAGAGGACAGGGTGTTGCAGGAGTATTTCCTGTTTCATTTTGTTAGTTAGCAGTCTCACATTTCTATATCTAGAAAGCCCTTTGTGTTTTAAACCTTGAGTGGTTTATAAATTTCATTTACGAAAAAATCTGGAGATGTAAAGAAACACCTGTTATTAAATTACACTTTATTACTGAGCTCAACACTCACCCTCTATAATTATTTGTGAGAGTCTGTATTTATAATAGAATAATGTACAATACATTTGGCCTAGGTACAATAATACAACCAGTACTGTATACTACAGTGAGGCGGAACTGGAGGGACTGACCGTTCTTTCAGAATTCTTGTTGGCCGGGGAGTTGGTCTTGGGGCCTTTCCGAGGCCAGCTCTCCTTTGCTCCACTTTGCAACCCCAGCAGCCTCAGGTATCTGTGGGGTCTCTGCTCGCTCCGCATCTCCCAGCAAGATTTCGTGTGCCTCCCAGGTGCGTGAGCCCCGCGCCTTACTTCTTTCCTCATCCTCTCTCTTCCCCTTGAAGATGGCATGCAGAGTGTTGAGCTCAGATGGTTGGAATGCCTCGAATCTGTGCCCTTGACTCCTGACATTCTGTTAGCTTCTCACCTTCTCGCCCGTAGCCTAAACACCTAGACTGTGAGCTGATCAGTCCCAGAATCCACTGCGAGTGCAGACCTTCCCGCAGAATCCCTCACCACTCCTAAGAAGTAACCGGAAGTGCGTAGTGCCATGGCATTCCCAGCAGCGGGGGAAGGGGGAGCACAAGTGGGAGGACAGCGTTGGCCACTGGAGCCTCACTGGAGCTGAACAGGCTGACGCCCACTGAAGAATCCCCTGAGGTTTGTTCTACAGCACTCAGGAAAATAGGTGCACAAGTAGAATTTTGTAGTCAGACTATAATCCCGTGGTCCTGTATCCAGTCAATTAGGACAGTATCTCTGTTGCCACCTTCATTCAGAAAGTAGATCCTTATCACATAAATACATGCGTCAGAAATCATTCCCTAATTCTCCTGACAAACCTGTTCTCTGGGCCACTTTGTCCTGGAGCCTGAAGAGGGCTGTGCGCAGGATCAGAGGCCAGCCCTCCTGTGCTGCGTTTTGAAACTCCCAACAGCCGTGGGATTGTGAACTTGGTTCTTATATTCCCCAACATGTTTCTGCTGCTTGAAAATTTACCTTTTTATAAGACAAAGCTACTTCTAGGCTCACATATTTATTTTGAAAATAGCTGAGGTTTGAGCTTTCTAGTTGTGCTGACTTCTGTGATGCATCAGTTATTTCTCTTGCTTAAAAAAAATCTTATCGTCCCTTATATTTGTGTGACACTGCCATGTTATTTTTGGATTGTAGATACAAAGTAAAAACTAGTCATTTTAGCATTCAGTATATTACAGTGTCATATAACCATTGCAGCATTAAGTACTTTTCAGCATCACCTTAAACCAAAACTCCATGTTGTATTAAACAGTAACTTCACACCTCCTCTATAACTACCCCTCACCTTTGTGCCTTTGAATTTGTCAGTTCTTGGTATCTGTATAAGTGGACTCATACTATTTGGCTTTTTGTGCCCAGCTTACTGTAATTAGCCTATTTTTGAGACTTATCCATGTTATCACACATATCAAAATTTGAGGGCCCAGGGATTTAGCTTAGTAGTTCCTGCATCTGCCTGGCAAGTGCAAGGTCCCGAGTTCAATTCCTGGTACCACAAATCACAGTGCCGGGTATAGTGGCTCACGTCTGTAATCCCAACACTTGGGAGGCAGAGGCAGGAGCATTGCTGTGAATTCGAGGCTAGCGTGGGCTACATAGTGAGTTCAGGGTCAGTTTGAACTACAAAATGAGACTTTTGTCTCAAAACATTTTTTCTTCAGGCCTTTTTGAAGCAGAATGATACTCCATTGTACATATATAGCACATCCCGTGATTTTTTTTTCAATATCAGGAATCAAATTCAGGACCTTGCATTTGCTCCGGCAGACGCCGTGCCCCTGAGCTACATCTGCAGCTCCTATACCACATTTTAGGTATCCATTCATCTGTTGGTGGGCATTGGGGTTGCTTGTGCATTTTAGCTATTGCGAATAATGCTGCTAGAATGTCAGTGTACAGCGTGTGTCATAGTGGATGCTTAGCACAGCCTACCTGGGCGGGTTTGCTTTTCCCTTGGACATGCATCTTATTTCCCCAACGAGATAATAATTCTGCGTACTAGGAGAGGGTTTTCTACTTCTTGATATTTTCCACCCTTTTCCCTTTTTTCCCTCAGTGTCTTACAGGGATATAAATATTTGATAGTGATGACAAAATCAATTAAAAGTTAAAGAAATAATAAAAAGTGTTTTGAGCCAGGCGTGGTGGCTCACGCCTGTAATCCCAGCACTTGGGAGGCAGAGACAGGCGGATTGCTGAGTTTGAGGCTTGTCTGGGCTACATAGTGAGCTCAGAGCCAACCTGAACTACAAAGCAAGACCCTGTCTCAAAAAAAAAAAAAAAAAAAAAGTATTTTGAGGAATGGAGTATTTTGAACATTGTTATGTCCTTATTTACATGGGGAAGATATTTGAGTTGTTTTCTGAAGCTCTGTTAAATAGGGGCCAAAATGCTTTTGTGTGCTCATTTCATTTCTTAGTTAACATACTGTCACTGTCTTCTCATTTTCAGTCGCATAATAATATGGGTAACAATTATAATGTATGTATAAGGACGTGGGCGAGGAAAATTTAAATAGGTCTGTCTGATTAAATGTGAACCTGTAGAAGTGTTTTGTTGTTGCTTTTGTCCTTTTGATCAAAAACAAGGTGTTCAAATACTACAATAAGTAGGAGGTAAAAGCTAGGTCTGCTTTCCAGGGAAGTTGTAAGGGCAGATATGTTGAATTTCTCTTACAGACATAGCTCTTGGGCTGGGGATGTAGCTCAGTGGTATGGCGCCTACCCAGCAAGCACAAGGTCCTTCAGTTTGATTCCTGGTACCAAAATCAAAACAAAAAACAGACATAGGTCTTTATCCCAGAGTTGTTATGTAACGCAAAGATAGCTTTATTACCTATGTGAACTTCATAATGGAAACCTTATATTTTGTATTGAAGAAAGAAGCAGGTTAACTGAAGTGAAAATTCGGGCACAGTATTAATTTGTGTCCGACATATGATGGAAAGTTACAGTGATGTAATTGTAGAATATATTAGAACATATTTCCTTATGTTGGGCACATACATATTGCTTTGTGAGGCACAAAAGTTCTGCTTCTCAGTTATACCTAAGATAGTGCCATAGTAGAGGAATGTTTCTAAATGGGCCTTTGTGTAAGGCTTTTAAGTCAACAACAACAAACATGAGGCGATGGTTTCTAGACTTGCTTTGAGGAAGTTTCACCAGCTGCCTATCTGTACATAATCAGGTGTGCACACAGAGAGGTGACAATGGGGCTATTCAGGCGGGGCGCAGGAGACACAGGCTAAGCAATTGTTCATCACCCGAGAACTGACTGAGCCACTAAGAATGCCTGCATTGAGAGATCATAGCTAAAACTTTAAAGAGAAAGGATAAAATTCTGTTTGTATATAGTTTCCAAGTAAAAACGTATGTTCCATTTTAAAGATCTGTTAGAATTTATTGCTAGAAAATAAACCACTCTCATCCTCATCTTCCGGCCCCATTTAGCATTGCACGCTTAGTCTTTTCAGTGATACTCTTTTATGTCAGATTTAAAACTGGTTTGTCTCATAGCAAATCTCAGCTTTATTTGGGAAGCTTTTTCTTCTTTAAGACCTTTCCATGCACTGTACTAATAGTTTGTTCGTGCTAACCTATCTATGTCTACTGTTCACGTCCTGAGCTGTGGATGTCTTGTTTAATGATGGGCAGTGCTTTCTGGGTAGTTTTACGAAGCCTTTCCACCCATTTCCTTTCCCTCCACCAACACCCTATCTTGTCGTCTGCAATTCACAGCTGCTTTTGCTTGCCCTCTAGTGCGAATCACAGGCACCCGAGTTTGCCAGGCCCTAAGTGGCTTTTTATGAAAGATTTCAATGGGCTTTTACTTTGCCAGTTATATTATTGACTAGTTATTGTACACAGCAACCTGCTCAAACACTTGTCTTGTTCACGACACGTATTTAACACCAGTCAGCCTGTGGGAGAGCATATTTCATGTCTTCCTGTGGGCAGGTGGGCTGTGCCCCAGCCTGTGATGGTCTTGAGCTGGAGGGAACACTTCTACAGAAGACAGATCATTTTTCCCTTTCTCCTTGGGCTATGTTTTTTCCGGGCAGCTCGCAGAAGTGTCCCGCATTGGTGCATGGTGACTGTCACTGCTGTCAGAGCCAGGGCTTCTGTGCTCTGTGATTTCAGCCTCTCTATGCGAGGCAGACGTCCTTGCCTGTAGCGTTCCGAGAAACCACTCTGGTTTCTAAGATCTTAATTACGGGGCTTTCTTTTTTTTTTTTTTTTTTTTTTTTTTTTTTTTTTTTTTTTTTTTTTTTTTTTTTTTTTTTTTTTTTTTTTTTTTTTTTTTGCCATAGTTTGGATCTGTTTCCGGACGGACAGTGCGGTAACCCACTGAGACGCGTTTGCTTCTCCCGAAGCTCGCGCACGGCTCCCGTCTGAGCACATCTGCGGCCTGTGCGCACACCAAGAAGAGTGACCCGGCTGTTCTCTTGTTTTCAGATTTAACTGAAGAGCGCCTTGGGGATGGCGGCTCCGCAGACAACACAGAGGCCTTCAGTGACAAGGACACTGACCAGAGGAGCTCCCCGGATGTGGCCAAAAGTAAGAGCTGCTTCACCCCTGAAAGTCCCGAGATAGTGTCTGTGGATGAAGGGGGGTATGTTGCCCAGAAAAACGGAGGCAACCCCGAGAGCCGCCCCGAGAGCCCCAAGTACCACGCGGAGCCGAGCCACCTCCTGATCGAGGGCCCGTCGGGGACCGTGTCTCTGCCCTTCAGCCTGAAAGCCAACAGGCCGCCGCTGGACGTGCTGAAAAAAATCTTCCCCAACCAGAAGCCCACGGTGCTCGAGCTGATCCTGAAGGGCTGCGGGGGCGACCTGGTGAGCGCCGTGGAGGTCCTCCTGTCCAGCCGCTCGTCCGCCAGCGGCGCCGAGCGAACTTCTGCCGACGCCGAGAGCCTCGTGCTGCCCTCCAACGGGCACATGTTCGAACACACCTTGAGCTCCTACCCCATCTCCTCGTCCAAGTGGTCCGTGGGCTCGGCCTTTCGAGTCCCGGACACGCTGAGGTTCTCTGCGGACTCGAGCAACGTGGTCCCCAACCCCCTGGCCGTGCCTCTGCAGCACCCTTTCCCGCAGCCGCCCCGCTACCCGCTGATGCTGAGGAATACTCTGGCCAGAAACCAGTCCAGCCCCTTTTTGCCCAACGACGTCACCCTGTGGAACACCATGACCCTGCAGCAGCAGTACCAGCTGCGGTCCCAGTACGTCAGCCCCTTCCCGGGAAACTCCGCCGGCGTCTTCCGGAGCTCGCCCGTCCTCCCCGCTCGAGCCGCAGAGGACCCGCGCATCTCCATCCCCGAGGACGGGTGTCCGATCGTGACGAAGCAGTCCCTGTACACGGAGGACGACTACGACGAGAGGTCCGACTCTTCCGACTCCAGAATACTCAACACGTCGTCGTAGAGTGGAACTGGAAGGGGGGTGACCAGGGGACACTTCCGGTGCATTTGAATCTGGGGCACCCCAGGATCGACCACGTCTCGTGTATCCCTGTCCTGTTGGACAAAGTGACTGTGCTTGATATTCTATACATTAGCAATAAAAAAAAACATAACTTATTTAATTTCTTGCACTTCACTGGAAAATGCCAAATAGCTCTGCTCTGTGGCTTTAGTGCCGAATGTTTATTGTAAAAGAGAGTCTCGTGCTAAGGATGGTCTTGGGGAGGCTGGGTCCAAGGGAGGTGTTTTTGGGGATGCACAGCTCACGGTCAGCCTGGCTCCCAAGCTCAGCCTGGAATGTTGCGTACAATAGTATACTTGAATGAGATTTTGTACAAGGGATTCCTCAGGACATGCGAAACCGAAAGGAAGTGGTTTGGTGGCAAATGGACTATAAACAGGGACATGATATTCATACGCTAAAAAAAAATCCTTCTTGCATTTTTAAAGAAAGACTGCACTTAAGAACTTCAGAATAGAGCGGACTGCTCAGGCTGGGACAGTTTTCAGAGATAAACACCATTGAGAGTTGTTCTTTTTTCACATGGCTGAATGGAAACGTGTCACGTCAATGTAAAACCAATCACAACTGTGAACTGCATGAAATGTATTGTGAAATGAACACAAAATTAAGCTTGTCAGGTTAATGTAGCATGCTAAGGACTCTAGGAAAATAAACTAAGAAGACGATCTTGGGTTATGTCATTTCTGCTTGTAGAAAGACTCTCAAAATAGAAACTTGATATAAAAACTACTTACTAGTCCATGGGTCAGGAACAAAGACAGTAGCTAGCGGAGACATCTCTTAGGAAAGAGGAATGGCAAAGTTTGAGGGCTGCAGTTAGAAAACTGAACATTGTTCAAGAATAGTTACTTCTCTTGTTCATCCATTCATTCCTTCAGTAGGTATCTAGAAAGTGCCCAAGAGGTGTAAGAGCCTGTGCTGCCTCTATTTATTGTTCAGGTTACCCATGAGTCCAGGAATGGCTGGATGACAATGGAGAATCCTAGTGAAAAGAGCAAACAGGAAAACTACCAAGAGTGGATCGTTGAGTGTGGGAAGGAGGTAAAATGCTGCTCCCGAACCCGACACGGACACGCGAAAGCTGTGCGGCCGCAGCTTTGCACCCAGTGTCCTGCAGATGGGGATTGCCCCCTTCTCACTCGGAGAGGATCCTGTTCTAGTCCCAGGTAAAGTATCGAGGGCTCCCCTGCCTTGTAACGGGACCCTGGAGGGTGCTGTGTGCGGCAGTCTTCTCTTTCCGCTCCTCTTAGAGTTTTCGGGCAGCCATGCTGGGTGGTGGCCACACCGACCACTGTTTTGACTTGCTGTTTCCATCCTTCTAAGGTCCTTCAAAGACACGATGACTGCTAGGTCAGAGGGTTGGGTTCCGAAGGTGGAAGGGAGAGTAACTAAGCAAATGAGTAGAAGCCCCTCCAGGCCGGGGGCGGGAGAGAGCTCCCAGTGCGAGAAGAGGACCTGGAGGGCACCGGAGTGCAGTCAGCCCGAGGCGCTCCCAGGCCAGAGAGCGTTTCGCACAAAACAAGGCAACAGTTTTGCTTATTTGCTGGGCATTTCTGATACAAGAAATTTCTGAGCGAGAAAAATTCCTTACATCAATTGATCTGATATTATTTAATTGATAGACTTACATTCCAAGAATGTTTAAAAGAAAATACGGTTTGGGGCCAGAGAGTTAGCTCAGTGGTTCTGGCGCTTGCCTAGCCAAGCACAAGGTCCTGAGTTCGATCCCCGGTAACCACATACAACAAACAGTACCAGGCATGGTGATCCCCCCCCAGCAGTCAGTACCAGACACCACAGTGCCGGGCGTGGTGGCTCACGCCTGTAATCCCAGCATTTGGGAGGCAGAGGCAGGAGGATTGCTGAGTGTGAGGCTTGCAGAGCAACATAGTGGGCACAGGGCCAGCCTGAACTACAAAGCCAGGCCCTGTCTCAAAAAATAAAAAAGAAAATATAGTTTGTTGAGGTTATATGCCAACTTTGATGTTTACATAAGAAAGGGAGGAGAGACTGACTTGCCCCTGATGTAACGATACACAGGATGGTTTATGTGACCATGATGTGCTAGTATATGGGCCTCCCTAGGCCAAAGTATTTTTAATTAATTATTTTGAGACAGGCCTGTTAGGTATTCTGACACCTTAGTCTGACCTTCAGATCCCCGCTGTCACTGACTGCCTCTGTGCCAGGAAAACAGAATTATCTGGAAAGCAGTGAATTCATGAACTCATGTGATTTTGTTGTGTCCTCAACATAATGTTCTGAAGAAAGAAACATTGCTTTGGCGGCATAAGAGTGTTCCAGGTCTGAGGTGAGAAATGTGGCTGTTAAGATTCTACGTACAGCCTACAACTTTGCTTCCTTTTTATCCTCCTAGCCGAGACCCTCCCAGGAAAGTGACAAAACTGCTTCATTTGAACTCAGTTCTCAAAGAGTACCCTGGCCCAGCATGGAGATTTCAAGAGAACAGGGATACCCCCCACTCGTGGGTGTTCAGATACCGTTTGCCTGATACTGAGCGTCTCCGTGTGCACAGAACAAAATCGCCCAACTTCACATCGAACGTCATCTGACCCAGAACTTGGGGGTCCTTGGCTGCACCCTGGGGGTCAGTCCCATCCGATGGGAAGTTAATTCGTGTTAAATACAGTGTCTGTCTTCCCTGCTGGTGAGGCTCTGCCTTTTTACCCTTTGGGTGAATGCTGTGAGTGGAGCGGCTCAGCGGTGTTCTAGGTCATTCTGTCTCCAGGAGGCTCAGGCATCCAGAGGCTAAATTTGTAGAGGCTAAACTCCGAGGCTCCCCTTCCTGAGTTCAAATCCCTGGTAGCCTATGCAGTATGGCCTTAGTTTCCTTCCCAGTTCTAAACCATGGAGAACTGAGGGGTAGTAAGTCTCATGCTGAGATTTCAAGCCATGCCCCACACACCCTTTCTTTGTCAGGGTATTTCTCTGCTGTAAACAGCCTGAGCACGTGCCCTCTGTCTAGTTCAAATAACGTGGGCATGAGGGTCCACTATTAGTTTAAATACATGTCTGGGGTTAGCCGGAGATTTAGCTCAATGGTTCTGGCACCTGCCTAGCAAGCACAAGGTCCCTGGTTCAATCCCAGTAACTGCCTACAACCATACTGGCTGTGGTGCCTCATGCTCACCAGCAATCCGTAACACATACCACTCTGCTGGTTGTGGTGGCTCATGCCTGTCATCCCAGCACTCGGGAGGCAGAGGCAGGAGGATTGCTGAGTTCCAGGCTTGCCTGGGCTACATAGTGAAGCCAGCCTGAACTACAACCTGAGACCCTGTATTAAAAATATATATATATGTCTGGGGTGAAAAATGTTCATTTCTAGAAACTTCTTGTTGGAAGGGACCAGACAGCAAGTGCATAAATGTGCCTTCCTTTCCCCAAGAGGGCCAGGGTTTTTGGTGCTATGGATCCTTTTAGTTCCATTATTCCCTGTTAACTAAGGACTCTGGAAATAGGTTTTGCCCCGCAGGTTTGGGTTATAAGAAATGTCAGCCCTCTCGAGGGTGGGTGAAAACCAGTCTCATGGATGAATTGAGAGTCAAGGTGTATGCACATGGCTGTGGGTGAAATTGCTAACCTTGCGAACGGGGCACTGGAGGGAACAAGGAACCAGGAAAAAGGGCCATGAACCTCACCGACTCCAGGCTGCTAAGTCAGTCAACAGGCTTCTAAGAGCCAAAGAACATTTTAAACTTCTGAAAAGAAATAGATCTAGAGAAGGGAATGAGACAACACTCAGGTTTTAAGGATGCCACCTCCAACCGAGGGCCTCACCTGGTCCTGGGAGAGGACTGGGCCAGAGTGGGGGCATCTCGGGAACATTTGTCGGGTGCCCAGAAAACAGGCTTTGAGTGCGTTTGAACTGACATATTTGAAAAACGAACCTGATTTCCAGCGCATACTGTTTCAGTGATTCATTCTTTCTATGTGCATTTACTCAGCAGAAGCGAGTCGAAAATAAGATGGATGCTAAATTTATATGTTAATTTTAATATTGAAGCTATCCTGTATTTGAAGAATAAGATCAATGCTTCAATTTCATTTCTTATGTGGTACTGAATGTTGTCATTACTGGGAAAAAAAATCATTTCCGAATGCATCCTCCCCGACGTCCAATCTCAGCGGACTCGGGAGCCTCAGGAGAGGCCATCGCGCCCCCTGCTGGCCGTGTGCTGGGCATACGCTTCGCTGTTCCCACAGTTTACCATTTCGGAGTCAGGGGTGAATAGCAGGGGTAGTGGTTTTGCCTTAAATTCCAGCGCAGTTTATTTACTAATTGGATTCTGAGAGTTTGCTGGGGTTGTTGGCCTATGTCAAGAGTGTCATATATCCCACAGGCAAAGCCACTGGACTCAACCGAAGGTAAACTCGGCAGTTGTTGGGAAAACTGTCCCTCGGAAGGCTCGAGTTGCTGCCTCGTGGTTTTAGACCATGACCTCACACCTCCAATGGCACGTAGATGAAAAAGCCGGAAGGTCTGCAGAAAGTTCTTTGAAGCAACATAAGGAGCCTAAGCTCCCCAGCCAGATAAGGGGCGGGGGGAGCAGGGCTGAGAGCTTCCTCGGCCCAGGGCTGCTCAGAGACGCGCGGACTGGCTCTTCTCCCGCAGCAGCTCTCGGCCCTTCTCCATGTCTCCTAGAGCCTTCGCGGCCGTGGGCTCCGTGTACTGCGCCAAGGGATCCAGCCAGTGCGGCAGATGCGGGCTCAGACCACCCCTCCGGGTGGTTTCCCCTCCGGAATTTGTCAAACCGCACAAGCTGCTCTTGGGGGAGAGCGGGGCTGTGCGCTTCCCGCTCTGCACAGAGACATCGAAGTGTTCAGAGGTCCTGGGGGAAACCAGGGAGAAGGACGATGAGTAGACCCACCGCAAGGGACGGCCTGAGCTTTCCAAAGCATAGCTGTGGAGACCACAGAGATAAACAGCGGTCACCCAGCCTCCCTGGGCCTGGCCCCTTGTAGGAGGCGGGAAGTGGTTTTAGTTCAGTTGCCACAACCTTTACTCTCCAGAGCTGATATTAGAAAGGCAACCACATGTTCAAAAGAAGTACAGACCTAACCTATATTGAGCACCTACTACTTAGATGTTAGGTTTGCTGTTTTTTTTTTTTAAAAAATGACTTTATTGGTGCATTTGATATATACGTCATGATCACATCAACACTGAGAGTTTGTACCTGTATACGACACATCTTGATTCTCATGTTTCTCCCATGCCCTTGTCCTGCTCATTTTTTTTTTTAATGTGTCAGTTCCTGCACTTGATCTTAGCCCAAAGGCCGAGAAGCGATTTTTTTAATGTATTAGAGATGGAATCCCGGGCCTTGAGGTATTTGCTGGGGTTCTGCCAGTAAACTACACGCAGCCCAGATGAGCCAGATTGTCGGGGAGTCTCCGCCCACTCGCAGCCAGCTCAGGCTGCTGGCAGCCGAAGGCAGTCACCACGCAGAGGCGCCTGTGTGGACAGCGGCCTGTGGAATACAGGGCAGGTCGATGGAAGCCCACGTGAGTAGCGAGCTGTGGCTTCTGTGGTTTCCTGTCTCTGAGCGAGACATCTGTGAGCCAGTCCCGCGGAGTAGCGTGCCTAGAGCCCGCAGTGCCCTGCACATCTGCCGTCTTCCAGAAACATGTCTAGTGTGATACAGCACTGAAAAGACGGTATCTAGAGTTTTGAAAATTGGAATATACTCTCTGTAGCACTGTTTATATCCCCTGAGGAAATCTTGCTAATTCGATGCCAGTGTATTTAAATTAGCAACTCAAGTCTCCTTCTTGATATTTCTACAGATATAATAATCTAGATCCAGCCAAATTAATTTACTAAAAAACAACCCTACCCCAAATTCTGTTTTTTTAAAAAAAACAATTTAGAGCCGGGCGTGGTGTCTCTCGCCTGTCATCCCAGCACTCGGGAGGCAGAGACAGGAGGATTGCTGAGTTCGAGGCTTGCCTGCGCTACATAGTGAGCTCAGGGCCAGCCTGAGCTACAAAGCGAGACCCTGTCTCAAAAACAAAAACAAAAACAAAAGGAACAATTTACAGTAACAGGACAGAAGCCAGCATTGAGAAAATCCCTTTTCTGAGCGGGCCATAGTTCTAAATGATTAATATCTATTATCTCATTTAACTTCAGTGACCCCTTGGGGTTGTACGATCACAACCCCTACGTGGCCCGTGAGGAAATAAAACAGCCGATTGCCCACGGGCCACAGCCACCTGGATGTGGCTGAGAAGGGCATCAGACTCAGGTGTGGATCATCTGTGGTTTAGCGTTCACAGAGCTTTTCGGAACTTCTGGGCCTCTGAGCAGTGGTTTCTCCCTGGCTTGGGAATTGCCTCCACCAGCCTTGGGGCCCGAGGGGGTGAGGCGCAGACCTTTGAGCCCCAGAGCAATTACCTCCCCGACCATCAAGTGGTTAAGTAAACTTTTATTTACATATTTTTCATGACTCTGCTGCCCCCTGGAGGTCAGTGGTGAAAATGAGCGAAATGGGCACGACTCTGGCCGGCTGAGCAGGGCACGAGGAGGCTGTTTCCGTGCTATCATTGCCATCATCTGCTTCATTCGAACTCCAGGACGTGGCATCCGCACCCAGGCCCCACAGGAGAGGCTGCAGGCGGCTCCTGAGAAGCCTCAGCCCAGGGACGGCGCACAGCCCCACTCAGGACCTGCTCAGAGCCGGAGAAACCCAGGTACGTGGTTCCGGAGTGAACTCAGACACGAATTCTCTAAGGCCACCAGGGAGGAAGTATAATTTTATGTCACAACATCGTTATACCTGCTACAGTGGTAAGCCAGGACGGCTACTTTTCAACCAGCTTCTCAAAATGTTGTCACGGTCCACCGGATTTGGAAATGGCTGGGGCGTCTGTCTGCTTGTAATTAAGATTCCGGATCGGGGCCAGAGGGTTAGCTCTGTGGTTCCGGTGCCTGCCTGCAAGCGCAAGGCCTGAGTTCGATCCCTGGTAACCACATACAATGCTGGGCGTGGTGACTCACGCCCACTAGCAATCAATACCACATACCACAATGTCTGACGTGGTGGCTCACGCCTGTCATCCCAGCACTTGGGAGGCAGAGACAGGAGGATTGCTGAGTTCGAGGCTTGCCTGGGCTACATAGTGAGCGCAGGGCCAGCCTGAACTACAACGCGAGACCCTGTCTCAAAAAAAAAAAAAGATTCCGGATCAGCCCGTCAACCCCTCCAGCCAGCACCTCTGGGAGCAGATACTCCCCTTCCCAGAGCAGGCGCCTCAGGCAACCCAGTGTGGCCCTCAGGGGAGGGAGGAAAGAAAAATGTAGCAATCAGAGCATGTGCGACTGGTTTGTAAATTACCTACCCAGGGGAATGAGAAGCTCTGAGGGAAACACCCTGGAGAATTTGCCCAAATTTGTGTTCCAGAGCATCTAGCAACAGTGAGGCGATTACTGTTAAGGGCTCTGAGTGAGAGGACAGTTATCTGCCTTTCATGATTAGGAATTGGCTTGATCCATTAGAAGAAAGGTTGCTCAAAGTGGAAACTGTTTAATTTTTAACAGTTGCAGTGTTCAAAACACAGGGAGAGGTCGGAGCTGCCTCGCGGGGCTCTGGTAAGGAAGTGTCCAGTGAGTCACTGACTAGAAACTTGGGGAACAGCGGGCCTTTTGGTTTTTTGCAATATTTCCTGTGGTTTGTTTGGCGGGTTTGATGAAGCTGTGATTTAAATCCTACTCTATCCCTAGGATGCAGGGAGAAGAGAGGAGGGAAGGAGGTTGTGAAGAGGGAGATGAGGACTGAGTGGGCTTCTACCCCTTAGGTTGTGTAGTTCCAACCCTGCGCAAGCTTGGGAGCAGCCATTCCACAGAATGGGATGTGGGGTGCGGGGCGGGGGGACCTTGGGTCCAGTGCTACTTCCTAGATGACCGGAAATCCACTGAGCAAAGTGGAGACCTGTGAGAAGAGGACACTGGGATAGTCGAGGCTTCAGAAGGAGGGAAGACCGTGGTTTCTCAGTTGGTCTTCCTGACCCAGGTGCACAGAAACCTCAGAGCGCCGCGGTGACACGTCGTGATGTGACCTTCGTGGTGAGGCGTGTCTAGAAGGCAGCTGAGGTGTGTACACTGGTGTCCTGGGATCCTGGACGTCACACCACAGCCACGTGGCACAGACAGCAGAGGGCCCCAGGGGAGCCACGTAGCCCTGAGTGGATCCGTGCCCGGGACAGCAGGTGGGAAGGAATGTTCTTCCCACCACCCGGAGGCGGCTGGCTTGCTCAGGGGAGCCTGGCCACCCAGCCAGTCCTGGTGGCCTCTTGTCCAGAGGAGCCACTGCTCTGTATGTGGGGTCAAGTCCTGGCCGCACCATTCCAGGCAGCCACTCTGAGAATTTTGGTGACTTCTCCGAGGCTAGCTGGTCCCAAGCGGCCTTGTCTGGCTAATGGAGGCCACGGAAAGAAGAGCTCACTAGTGAGCTGCCTCCGTTCAGATGTAAGAAGTCTGTAACTTCAGTTCAGATAGATGATGCATAACATGTTTAGTACGGCTATATTCCAGGCAGTAATTATATAAGCATATGTGTGTGTGTGTGCGTGTGTGTCTGTGTGTGAGTATGTATGATAAACAGTGGACCAGCAAGTTACAGGTAGACTCACATCCGAACAACTCAGGTTAATTAGGCTGATGGAAGATTCCTCTGCCTCTTGATATCTGTAACATGTATCCAGGGAACATCTGGATCTTAGCTGTATTGACTTAGTTGCAACAACCCTCAGGAACTGAGTTCGTATGTCAAGGGCCCACTGTATATAAAACCCGTATGTATTTCCAAAGCAGTACCTTTACATTTATGTAAAATTTTGCTTAGATAGACTTCTTTATTGAGCAAAAACAGACTGACCAATGCATACCAAAGCAATACTATGCAGCAACTTTTGCAAAAAGCAAAGGGCTTTGCTGTAGGTCAACTGACAAGGGGACAGGAGGTGCCATCCATCTGTCTCCCAGGCCCTGGGAGAGAAGGCAGTTAAACCGCCCTAGCAGAGAGACTTAGACGGCTGAGTGGCTCTGACAGCCTGTGCCGAGGTCCGGAAGTCCATCCGGCGCCTCTCGCCTCTGTAGTTGGGATTTTCAAGCTCTCCCTTACTGTGATCCTGCCCCTCGTGTTTCAGGTTCCTCTGGTCAGGTCAGGCTGCAGTTCAGCCAACCTGTCCGGTCGTTCTAGCTCTGGCAGTGGGCTCTCTGTCTGCCTCCTGAGAAACTGAATAGTTTGGAGGGACAGAGAGCTGGTTTTATGACCAGGTTGCACTTACACTCGATGACGCAGGTGTTGTTTTCCTGTGCCTAAAAATTCATTCACTTTTCCTGAAGTTCAGCAGAGCTGCGTTTTAATTTGCTAACCCTGGGTCCTTGGGAAGGCCCTGGTGCTGGGGCCTGACTGTGGCCGGGGCCCTGCAGCTGCAGAAAACGAAGCAGGTGAGGTTCCACTCAGCCAGACACGGCCTCATCTAGCTCTCGCTGTGGGGAGGGGTACTCGGACCACTGCAGAGTTTATGTTTTCATTTTCAGATGAGCACCAGCATTTTCAAATTGGGACACCTCATATTCGTATTTTTCCAAGTTTTCTGGAAAAAAAGTAGAACTGAAAATACTGTACAGAAGCAAATTGGTTGCCACCTGCCATGGCCCTGTTTGTTTGTGCCTGCAACCAAATGTGGGACAGGCAGAGCTGGAGGACTTGCCAGGACCATGGGGATTTAGGTTCCCGATTGATCGACTGTTAGCCCCGAACAGGTTGATCAGAGAGGTGTAGGCCTTTCACCCCTCACTCCCCATATTTGTCCTGGTAGAATGGTCCTCATGAGGGGTTAACTATCCCCATTTCCTTGTTTTTGAGACAGGGTCTCGCTTTGTAGTTCAGGCTGGCCCTGAGCTCACTGTGTAGCCCAGGGAAGCCTGGAACTCAGCAATCCTCCTGCCTCTGTCTCCCGAGTGCTGGGATGACAGGCGTGAGCCACCACACCCGGTTTCCTTTTTTTTTTTTTTTAATAAGCATTTTGTTTAATTACCCTCATGTTTTGCCTGTCCAACAAAACACCATACACTGCCAAGAGCCCAGAAGTGCTGGACGCTGACTGGCAGCATCACACACAGGTCAGATTCCATCTGACAGGAAAGACTTTTTTTAATATTTCACCTTAATGAAAATATATTTAGGTCCCTGCTCCATTGCCATGTTTAGAACCACTAAGGGTTGGGGCCATGTCAGGCTAGTCTACGCAGTGCTTAGGTTAATAAATTTCAAAATTTCAGTGGCTCTACACCCATCAAAATCTTAATTTAAGATTGCAGAAAGTGTGCCATGGGGTTGGCACTTCTCTAGGTAATGACCCAAGAGAACAGGTTCTCTCCCTGCTGTGGCCACCTCACCCTTGGTGTTCTGGGCCCAAGTGAGGAATGGAGGGCTGGTCAGGGCCTCACCTCTGCTTGCATTCCATTGGCTGGACTCAGTCATGTGATTTCACTTCAGGGCAGGAACTAGGATGTCCTATTCTCATGGTGAATAGGAAGAGTAACCTCCCCAAGGACACGTGACCTACAGGGCCCTGTTCAGCCCCAAATTCTGCATTCTCTCATACCTCAGCGTGGTCAAGTATATGTTTTGCACGTGCATTGGCTTCTGACTGTTAGTAACTGTCAGTGCTGAAGTAGAAAAGACGCTACAGATAATCTGATGTTTGCTTTCCCGGTACTGATAGCCAACCTTTAAGTCCTACCAGAAACAGCTACTGACCCAGCCTCACAATAGCCTTATAAATAAGTACTTTTTTCTCTTTGTTATCTCCCCATCCTGGACTATTTTATAGATTTGAAAAACAAGCTTTGTGTTTACTTGAACTGATATATATGAAGAAAAAAAAAAACCTTGGTCTACCGTGAGATTTCAGTGATCGTTCTTTTTTGGGGGTTAATCCTAGGGGTTGAAACCAGGGAGCACTAAGCTACATTCCCAGCCGCCTTTTAAATTGTACCTTGAGGTAGGGTTTCCCTCAGTTGCTCACGCTGGCCTTGAACATGCAATCCTGCTGCCTCTGTCTCCTGCACGGGTGGGATCACAGACAAGGGCCCCCAAGCCTGTCTGGTTTGTTCTTTATGTGTGTTCAACCAGCGGGAAGAGTAGCCACCAAAGTGGCTTCCGCGGGACATGGGTGTCGGTCGGGGGTCATGTCCCTCCCTCAGGGAGCAGCTCTTCAGGCGCCTTAGAGCGCCCTCGCCAGGCCTGCAGAGGCCTTTGCACCTACAGAGTCAGGCTCCACTGTAAGGTGAAGCCCGCATCAGTTAGACCAGGTTTTACTTTGATGCAAAGTGGATTCAATTTCCCTCTACAGGGAATTTCAACTGTGCATTGGTCTTTGTGCAGTATAATGGCCTCCATTCCAGTGGGCATACTTTCCAGCTTCCTGTCCCACCTGACCCTGAATTCAGAACAAAACAGAACACTGGCTTCCTTGTTGTTGTTGTTATTAGGAAATTATTATTATTATCATCATTATAATTATTATTTTTTTTGAGACAGGGTCTCGCTTTGTAGTTCAGGCTGGCCCTGAGCTCACTATGTAGCCCAGGCAAACCTCGAACTCAGCAATCCTCCTGTCTCTGCCTCCCGAGTGCTGGGATGACAGGCGTGAGCCACCACGCCTGGCTATTTTATTTTTTTTAAACAAGGTGTGCGTTAACAGAGTTGCTAACAGAAAAGATCTCAGCAGGCTTACCGTAACCATTCTCCTTTCTGCCGACTGCCCCAAGGCAGCCAGCGCTCTTAGGTGTCCAGCAGCCTCTCTGAAATACTGTGGATGTGGACACAAATATTCTTGTTTGTCCACAGTAGTTATTGTTTACTCTGTGTGGAGTTGTTTTGAATTGCTCTCTCCAAGCTCCTCTTACTGTGTCTTGAGATAGTTTGATGTAATTATAGAAATAGTTTCATTAAATTTTTTACGTAGTATTCCATTGCATGGAGCTGTCCTATAATTTCTTTCGCAGCCCTTGTCTGAGAAGTACGCTAAGGTTTCACGTCATCTGTTGCAAAGCATACAGCAGGGGATAACTAGGGGTGCAGAGTGGGGTTCAGCAAGCACAGGCTGAATTGATTAAGAAAAGAGAAATTTCGGGCCAGAGATTTAGCTCAGTGGTTCCAGCGCCTGCCTCTCAAGCGCAAGGTCCTGAGTTCCATCCCGAAAACCACATACAATGCTGGGCGTGGAGACTCACGCCCACCTGCAATCAATACCACATACCACAGTGCCGGGCGTGGTGGCTCACACCTGTCATCCCAGCACTTGGGAGGCAGAGGCAGGAGGATTACTGAGTTTGAGGCTTGCCTGGGCTACGTAGTGAGCTGAGGGGCCAGCCTGAACTACGGAGGGAGACCCTGTCTCAAAAAAAAAAATTTTTTTTCTAGGCTGCTGAACTGCCCCTGACAGGTACTGTCCCAGGTTAGACTCTCCCGTAAAATCTGTAGTGCTGCCAAGGTGCTTTTTCTGTTGTCCTGCTTTCCTGAGACCTGAACATCTCAGTGTGTTTTCTCTCTTTTTGAGGGGGTGGGGTCGTTTTGTTTTGCAGAGCTGGGGTTTGAACCCAGGGCCTTGTGCATGCTGGGCACGTCTCTAGCCTGAGCTATGTCTCTAGCCCTTCTGACTTTACCTTTTCCTGATTCAAAGGAAGGTGAACCTGTTTCTGTACGTTGAGTGCCATCCGCCTCAGCAGACACTTGGGTGTTGACATTCTGGAAGAACCCTTGGCTTTGCCCAGGGCCCTAACCTAGCCCTGAGTGGACAGAGACCTTCACAGCCGGCCAGCAAAGGGCACAGCTGAACATGTCAAGGCAGGAAGTTGCCAGTCTGTCCTGTCTTCCTGGTCAAGGGTTCCCGGGAATCCGATCCTTACGGGCAGGTGGCGCCATCAGTCTTTCTGAGCAAAGTACATCAAACGCCACACAGGGCCACAAGGGGACCTTGGGGTCTCACACTGCCCCCTCCGCTGTGGGCTGCAGATGTGACTGTCAGGCCGAAGGCCATCTCACTGGGCCACGGCTTTCCAGTCGCTTTACTTAATACTGCTGAAGTAGCCATATCCCTTTTTTCAATATTAAAAAAAATCTTCCTATGGAACAATCAGACATTTCTAGATCAGTAACACGACTTCGGTATATACCCTGCTGTCAGCATTATGCCCCATCGGATCCCTCTTTTCTGTCTGCTCTTGTTTGCTTACCTGTTCGTACATAACTGTGTCACTATCACATCTGGAAAAATCAGAAGTGATTTCTGGTGTCATCAAAGAACCAGTCTTTGTACCAGTCTCCGAGTTGTCCCAAGTCTCTTCTTCTTTTTTCACTGATTTGTTGATTTCAGGGTCTATGCACCAGTTTGCCCTGTGCATTGCAAGTCTCTGTCATTTCAGAGAAGATTCTCCCGCTAGAGAAGATGGGGCTGCATAGAGTGCCGTCCTTCCTGACTTTATAGCTGTTTCTTCCCGTGTGCCTTGTTTGCTTGTGGCCGGAAGCTGGATTTGGAAGTTTATCTGATGTGACTGAGAGTTCTTCCCTGTGCGTGCTGGCCCTTCCTGCTGGATTGTTCCAGAAGGGGCTGGAGGTGGTCTTTGTCATATCAGATCAGGTCCCTGGGTCAGTGATGGCAGCTGGAGCCCTGCATTGCGAGCTTCCCCTGCCTTGCTTCACACAGTGGATTCATCTAGTAACTATGACTGGCTCAGCTGTTCTTTAGGTGTTAAAAAATGTGGATTATTGCCGGGCGTGGTGGCTCACGCCTGTCATCCCAGCAGTTGGGAGGCAGAGACAGGAGGATTGCTGAGTTCGAGGCTTGCCTGGGCAATCATTCCACAGTTACTACCTGGAGTTTTTTATTCAGACAAAGAAAAGTAAGGTTATGATCACCCTGAATAGTTCATACCATTCTTAAAATTTCCAATAATGTTTCAAAGTTTGTTTGTTAACTAAGTTTACCTTTTCCAGTTGGGAAAGGAAAGAAGGAAGGAGAGAAGAAAGAAAAGGGGGTGAGGAGTATCATGTTCACACCACAGAATTAGCCCCAGAAAGAGAAAGCTTTCCTAACGTTATTCATTATCGAACGTCCAGCCCTGGCGTGTGTGGAATTTCACCACGGCTAACTGATTCTTTTAAACCATCGTCCTAATTTTTCGCTGTGCCTTTTGTCTTCTTTTGAGGGCCTGTCTCCTTGAATAAGCAAACTTAGAAATATAAACCAGTGCGCAGACTCAAGTATCACCCCAGAACATTCCTCTCAGGCCCCTCGTGTTTGGATAGTGCATGACAGTGACTCCCTGTAGTGAGAATTAATGCACACAGTTTCTTTGTATTTCACATGTTTATTGAGGGAAAATAAAATTGTTTGAAGGAGCGGGGAGGGTTGGGGAGGTCCAGGCCTGGGCAGGGAGCGGCAGGCAGAGGGAGTTAGGCAGTGCCTCCAGGGCCCTGCGTAGGTAACCGCGGAGGGACCGTGGAGAGCAGCTGAGAGCCCCTCAGAGAGAGGGGTGGGGATAAAGGGGTTCTGTCCTTGCTTCCGCCTCCCAGGAGGTAGTTTTGCTGGATTAACACCCCGTATGGTCTCGTGGACTCGTGAATAAGTGTCGACTGGAGGTCACAGCAAAGAAATTAAGTTCACAAGCTTTGGAGACGGGCTGGACGGGGTGTAAGTCTGGCCCTTCAGCAGAGCGAGCTGCTTTGACCTCTGCAGCTCTCAGTCTCCTCCCTTGGATAAGGCCCCAGGGCTCTTGTGCAGATGAGGTGAAACAGCGGGTTCAAAGCACTCGACATATTTTCCTTCATATAGTCCTCAGTGTGTAGTAACTTGGAATAAGAATAAGTAGGAAAAAAGGGAAGATTTTACCCCACAGCTCTAAGGTTTAAATTCCGTTCCCCAAAGCAGCATGGAAGTAAAAGCGCCGCTGCCTGGTTAAGATACTTTGTTCCTTGAGCCAACATCGCCATCTTGTGGTGGATTTGCGCTAACGCAGTTTGGACCTGGTTCCAGGTTTTGTATCCGTGCTTCGAGGTACCCAAAATTTCCCCCCAAGAGTCCCTGTTACTGGACAAAAGGCGGTCAACGGTCTGGGCTCCCATCCCCTCCTCGGAAGAGGGTGTGGCGCTCACTGTTGTCTCCTTCTGGCCTCCTGTCCTTTCAGTGTGGCTCCTGGGGCCACTTGCCATTTCTTTTTGTGTGATTTTTTTTTTGTTGTTGTTCACAAGAGAAATGCTGACAATCGTGAGGTACCCGGGTAAAAGCAATTTACATCTATTGCGAAGTTGGATTTAAAGCTACGTGTGTACGGAATCTTTTACGTGTGCTTCCCGGAACCCTGAGTTTCCAGTCTGTGATGAGATCTGGCGCCCACTGGAAGCCAGTGTGTGAGTTGCCTCTTCCTCTGTGGCGATCTGAACTCATTCCGCCCAAGTCTAAGCAATTTTCGCAAAGCGCAGACCGACGCCATTGCGGAGCCTGCACCAGGTGGGGTCCCGCCGGGGCGGAGGGAGGGCAGGGGGTCCCTGTCAGTCCGAGGACGCGCGGGGCCCAGAATGCGGGAGAAGATGATGGGCCCCGAGCCCCGAGCCCTGCCTGCGCCGTGCGGTCTCGGACGCAGCAGCACCGCCCCGGGAGCTGCCGGACGGGCGGCCCTGCGCCCCGGCCTTGCGCGGGAGCCCAGCCGCCCCGGACGGGCCTGTGCAGCGGGATCTCGGAGGCCCCGGGCTGCGCGGTTCTCAGCTCTGGCGGCGCGCCAGGGGGCCTTTAAAGACCAGGACTGCGGCTGCGCTGGCGGAGGGTTTTATTGGGATCTCCGAGGGCCGCGGGACCCACGGGAAGAGGCTGCTTCAGCCAGGGCCGTCCTGCCCGGAGCGCTGGACTTTATCCTCACAGTCCTTCGGGGGAGCTGGACGCATATCCCTCCGTTACCCTAAGCTGCTCTTCGTCGCTGTCAGAACTGTGGACCGGTCACAGCACCGGCAGCCCTGCGCACCAGAAGGGACTTTTATTCTTTGCCGAGAAAGGAAGAAACGGGTGATAAAACCTGAGAACCAGCTTCTCACCTCTGGGGGGGGGGGTCAGTAGGTCACAGATATAAGGTAAAAGAAATGAAAGAGCCATAAGTTAAGAAAGGGTGGGAATAGCCTTATCTCTCTTCTGGGAAGATGGGGGTCTTAGTTATTTTTCTCTCACTGCTGAGACAAAATACCCAACACCTAACATTAGGAAGGGATATTTGGGTTACAGTCTCAGTCCAGGAGTTACAATACAGGGGTCCCATGCATAAGTCAGTCCTGTTAAGTGGAAGACAGCAGGGAAGGGTGGGGTCCATGGTAAACAGGAAGCCAAAGCTTCTTCTCACGTGTGGCCCTTGGGTCATGGCCCCTGGGCCAGCTGCCTGGGAGTTGATTAGAAATTCCGATTTCTTAAGTGAAATCTGGCGGAGGAGCCAGAGCGACCCCCGAAGCCTCCTTGGTGGTGCTGACACAGTGACCTTTCAGGTCAGGACCTTTAGCTCATTACTGCCGGGGCCGGGGGTCCCCACACTGTCCTGTCCTCTGCTTTTAGACAGAAGCTGGGGCTCCCCAATTTTTAAATGTTCAAGAAATCTTATGAACCAAATAAGAGAAATGTCGTTTCCCATATCTAGATGGCATCGGAGGGGGTCACTCCAATGAAACCCGCCTCCCAATGCCAACCTGTCAGGTCTGGGGTGACGCCAGCCCTCTGGCACCCTAAAATCCCTCCCAGCGGTAACCTCCGCCCTCCCCCATCCCTTTATGTGATAATGCGCTGGTCAGCACAGTCATCCTGGACAAAGCGTGCCCCCGCCAACTTTGTCTTTTTGTTTGTGTCCGACTCTGGATGGTGGTCTCAGCCTTACACGAGTTTAGGACTCGGAAAGGTGACTAATAAAAAGTGAATAATGTAGTTTAAAAAATAAAAACAAACAGTGAAAGCTGGGTGTGGCGCACATGCCTGTAATTCCAGCTCTTTGGGAGGCTGAGGCAGGAGGATCAGCAGTTTGAGGCCTGCCTCGCCTTTAGGTCAGTGTGAAGCCTCCCATTTCCAACCCCAGCACTGCAGTATGGAGGGGACGTGGGGCAAAAATGAGGAAATTTATGGTTATTGACTAGGACATAAATGTTACAGACAACAAAGCAAGACAGTAACAAGAGTGACAAGAAAAACAGAAGTTTGGGGAAGGAAGTGGCAGTCGAAGAAGGTTAATTTCCTGATTGTTTTTTGCTAAGCCTCATTCAGCAATTTCTAAACTCTAGCAGAGGAGTTAGCGGAAAGATGATTCTGGCTTCATGTTCCCCTCTTTGCCCTCTTACATTACTTTTATTGTAATACAACTTAAGTATGTGCTAACATAACTAGATAGAACCTTTACAGCCTCACTGTTCTTATCCACAGTAAACACAAGCACAACCAGGGACACTTCTAATAGGAACAGTTTAAAAAGAGATTTTTTTTTTTGAGACAGGGTCTCGCTTTGTAACTCAGGCTGGCTCTGAGCTCACTATGTAGCCCAGGCAAGCCTTGAACTCACAGCAATCTTTCTGCCTCTGCCTCCTGACTGTTGTGATTAGAGGTGTGAGCCATCATGCCCAGCATTGTGGTATGTGGTACTGATTGCTGGTGGGCGTGAATCACCTTGCCTGGTGATGCTGTATGTGGTTACCTGGGAGGGAACTCAGGATCTTGAGTTTGCTAGGCAGGCACTGGAACCACTGAGCTGAATCTCTGGCCCTAGAATTCTTTATATATGTTGGATGTCAGTCCCTTGTTACATATGTAATTTGTGAATATTTTCCCCCCTTATATAGGCTGTGCTTTTATTGTACTGTTTGTTTGTAGCATAAATTTTTAGTTTCTTGTGAGATATTTCTTATTTACTCACACGCATGTGCTTTTGATATTGTATCTAGGGTTTTGCTTAATCCCAGGTCACAACAATTTACTCTTTTCTTCAAAGAAGTTTATAGTTTCAGCTCTTAAATTCAGGCCTCTGATCTTCTTGAGTTGGTTTTTGTGTGTGGCCTAAAGAAGGAAGTCCAGTTCCATCATTTGTGTGTGGGTATCTAGTGGTCTCAGCACAGTGTGTCCCACGCGTGTATCTTTTTTTAATTGAATTCTTTATTGGTACAATTTATCATCTCAAAATCACATATAACATTGGGGAATTTGTACCAGTATATGACACAAGTTAATTCTCATTTTTACACATATCCCTACCCACCCACACCTCCCCACCCCCTTTATACATACTCTTTCATTTTCTTTCTGTATCATATTTATTCCTTCCCCTCATTACATTCCCACATGAAATTTCCTATGGAATTTCCCACTCTATAAAAGTTGTCCTACTTTCTAGAGCTCATTTGCATCTATAGGTGTTCATGCCAAAGAGAAGTTCCGGAATTTGCCCATCTGTGATCTATTGATTTCACTTATTAGTATATCCTCCAGGTGGCTCCATTTGCACCTAAATGGATCGATCTTGTCATTCTTTATGGCAGAGTAATACTCCATTTTGTAAAAA